>NMRB01002748.1:45378-82583 GCA_002633025.1 Notospermus geniculatus
CCCCAAAAGGAGTTACAATATTGAAAATGAAATATCATCGAAAGACCTGAACTCATCATTGCAAGCTTCCTCCTATATCAAGCCGATTTCACCAGGCTGCCTACCGTCTTAGGTATCCACTCTACGGCCCGAAGGAAGTTTCTGATCGACAATGCCCAAGCCTCTCCACAGACTAACTGACGCACCTGTAGCCAGGGAGAAGGAATATCCCCACCTTTGAACATTTTTAGCTTTCTGGATTAATGCTCGATCTCACTTTGCACATTGCTGAGGTGAGATCTGTCGTTTATCTAATGTTGGATTGCTTTTAAAATAGGCTTCCTCTCTGTTTTCAGAACAACACCAATATCAGAAGTAGAGGGGCGTGAGGCATGCATTGCGGGGGGGGGGGGGGTGCTAATAGACGGACAATATTGACACTGACAAACGACAGTCTGATGTGGGTGGGCAGCCACACTGACTGGCGCTGTGTAAATGTGGTGCTTGTTGGCAATGAGTGTAATACAAAGTCATTGAAATGGCGTTAATACCCACCTTGCCTTTTGCTATACACAGATCCTCAGCACATAGACACTTTGAACTGAAGAAGAAATGAATGAGCAATGCATTGGTTCAGCAGAAACTGCTACTTTCATCACAATCCAGGTAATGATGTGGTACATGTACATGAGTATTCTTTAGCTTTGGTTTACCAAACCCAATAGATTTTTCCTCCTCGAACATGACTAAAACTTGGGAGACTACAGACACACAAACATGCAGAAGTTGGGTTTTTCTACACAAGTTTATGATCAGAAATTACATGTACAGTAAACTTCGCATATAACGGCCTTGCATATACCGGACAATCGCCTATAGCATACTGAAACTGGAAGTCCCAGTCCCATTTTACAATGCATCGGCCATATGCATATAACAGACTTGCCATATAACGGACAAAAATCACTGGTCCCGATTAGTACGTTGTATGTGAAGTTTACTGTACATGTAATTGGAAAAGAGAACTGCTCTATCAGTCTTTCAAAGAGTGAATTAGATACTCTAAAATGTATGTTGCTCTTACTTGCAAATGAGATCGAGGATAAACTGGCTGCAAACCTGTGCTTGCTCACTTGGAGGCCCCGGTCGAAATCGTGGTGAACACAATGGAGACAGATCCACATTTGGCACTGAAATCAGGCGGCAGGAAATGATGCTGATGAAGGAATAATATCATGAACCAAAAATAGATGATGCCATATATGTTCAGGAATACAAAATGAAAACTGGAGCTATGACAAAAGACAAAATCAAGAATAGATTTGGTAGGTTCCAGAGAGGACACTAAAGGAAGTAAATACATGCTCATGCCAGGTCATTCACTCCAATGCTCACCTATAAAGCCCTTGTCAGGTTCTTCAGGTTTTGGAGATGCAAGTTCCTGGGGGTTGAAAACAGCCAGATCACATAATGAGAAAAGGTGATAGCATAACACTAACAGAAGGTTTTCTATTTGATACTGCAAATTTGGCTCACCACATATTGATACTGCTGGTCCTCTGCAAAGCAGGAGCAGCATGAATGTTCAGTTCTTCCTCAAAGCATCTTCCGCCTCTTCAGACATAGTAGTATTATGAATGTACTGGTGTTGCCACACCAGACAATGACAGGCCATAATGCTGGCCTTGTCTTCTGAGGCGAGTGAAAAACTGCTCGCCTGAGAACAATAGAAAACTCTATTGTTCTCAGGTGAACAGTTTTTCACTCACCTCAAAAGACAAAGCCTGTAATGCCATCAATGAAAATCTGACCAACAACCATAGAGGCACATCTCAGGTATCACTATGAATGACTGAACCAATATTCCTTGGCACTTACTGCTTTTATTCCACAGATAACACTAGTATTTCCCAGTTTCACCAGAGCTGAACCATTTGCTGTACTGATTGATCCTGGAAACAAGATGAAAATTTATATCAGTTTGAAAAGTATGAGGGGGAATGCAACTTTAAGGAAACCGGCTAGTAAGTTACAACTGCAGCGTTATGAGAAATTCACGAAAAGCAAACAAATTTTTACCAATATTGAGCATTGTGGGTCTGATTTCTCCAAGTCCTCTTCCATCAGGGCGGATATCACACTCCTGAAGAAAATTATAAACACTGGAAGTGGAACCTGTATCGTTGGGGCCGAACACTCTTATTGACAATATAATTTATTACATACTACTAGTTGAACAAACCATGCAGGTTGGTAGGCCTAGCACCTACATCATGCGGCCCGCCATCCAGGCCCTTGCATCATATCGCTGCCTTGCCAAGGCAGGGGAACGATATGATGCAAGAGGGGCCTACGACTGTACTGTACTGATTTAATTCATGGCACTGCTTTATATTTCTCTAAAGTACGGTAATATGCATCGGCATAAGACCAACGCTTGTAGGTCATGAGGTACGTGTAGGCCTAGGCTACTACTAAACGCTAGCTAGCAATAGGCCTGCCCTCGAGCCTACTAGCTAGCTTTTTGGTCTTATATTTCGTGGGAGGGTGTAGCTACTACTACTAGTACTATCGGTACGGTACGGTAGGCCACAGGCATGACAGGCCCCTGAAGCCTAGTTAGCGGGATTATCGGGTTAGCGGGAATATCGGGTTAAACCATTGACTGTAAACAATGGGTAAGAGCAATAATAAGACTTATTATTACTCTTACCCATTGTTTACAATGGTTTAACCCGATATTCCCGCTAACTAACCTGATAATCCCGCTAACTAGGCTTCAGGGGCCTGTGGAGTGTGGGTAGGCCTAACGTCAGGTGATCGCGGTTCGCCACGTTCTGACGTCGCGTCACAGCCCGCACCGCAAACTGATAATTTTTTTCGTTGACCCGCTGTCCGAACGTATCGACGCCAACCACTCTGATTTTTCGACCACTTCAAAGAGGAAGTCAACACTACAAGCTCACCAACTTTCATCGAATTTCGTCTGTTATTTCCTTCACAATTCACCGATTTTTAGCAGCATGTCCACCTCAATGCAGTAAAATGGCAAACCTACGACGAAACAGCCGAAAAACGGCACACATTTTCATGCTTCTGAAGACCGCGTTTCGGTTGACAGAATTCCCCGACTGAAAGATGCTGCGGCCTCTGTGTTGATTCAGGTCAAGGCTGACGTCATTCATTTTCATAAAATCCACGTGCACATTGTTTACATTGGAATTTGTAGTTAGTGGCGAACCGCGATACCCCCATCGACGCTTGTTTTCATTATGCAAAATACGCAACGTCACAGTGACGTCGTACATGTCGTAACGTCACAGACCAATGAGACAGAGGTCTTCACGGAAGGCGCAGTGAACGGGGAAGATATGTCATCTTACGACGGCAAATTCACACACTTGCTGTGAACGGATTTTGAAGAAAAGTTAAAACAAACATCAGCACAAGCAGAGCTAACAATAGGTATCTTTATTTAGCGTGAAGAAAATGATACGCACACTTTAATCATCGATTTCCGACGAAATGGCGAACCGCGATACCCCCCTTCGGAGCGCATCCGGCACTCGCCGAAACAGTCGCCCCCGGATAGTTTACAGCATCACGACATTGTTGTACCAACAATGGGTTCAAGGTCACATGGGATAAACAAGGATACACAAGTCGAACATGCTGTGTTGTTTTTTTTCGATTTCATTTATTAAATACGTAATTGTTGTGGGTCAAAGATAAGTGACAAAAATCGGGCGGGAGACGACGTCAAAAAGTGGCGAACCGCGATCACCTGACGTTAGTAGGCCTAGGCCTATAGGCCCTAGGCCTATATGGCAACTGGGCATGCTGGGGGTGGGTGCAACTTACTTACTAAGAATTTCCTGTAGTATTCTAAAGGCTGAGCAATTCTGAAATAATAGTGAACAAGACTACGTAAATCATAAAATCAGAAGTCGTTGTGGCACTGGCAGGGAGATAGGCTTAGGCCTAGTTGGTCAGCCAATAGGCGGCGCCAAAGGGCAGACCTCACGATCATGCTTTCGTTACCAGTACCACCCTCCTGGCCTCCAACCAATCGATTTCAAGATAATTTGGTCAATAGAAGAATTCACTGGCATTCCTCTTAATGATTGACATTTTTGATCGTGTATTTTCCATGAGGAATGAATAAAAAATTGTGTTTCTCACAAAAACATGCAAAAACGGCACTCACTTGAATTCAGACGCCATTTTGACGCTTATGTCTCCAAAGAGTTGATCTAACAAGGTAGGCAATTGGTCAATTCCAAAACCTTCATCCAATCAAAATTACGTTGATAATATGATTAGGTTTACTTCAGTCTCCACTCTCATGACTCTGCAGAGTGGATAGATCGATCACAATCTCCACTCGGCAGCCGAGTGGAGATTGTGATCGATCTATCCACTCTGCAGTGGTAGACTAGTAGACTAGTTCATACCTTTGCCGCTCCACTCCCGCAGCGCTACTGTGCCACTTTTGCGCTAAAAAGTAGGCCTACTGTGCATGGATCATAACAAAAACTTATAGAGGACAACACATAGGCCTAAGTGTAGTAATCAGGGGTAGCGAGCATAAAGGGGTCGTAACCCTACGTCTGGCCTAAGCCAGGCGTAGTGCTCGTTGTGGCCCTTGCACCACGCCTGGTTTAGGCCTGGCGGATGCCTTTTGTGTGGGGAAGTGTGATCAGGACCCGTGCAACGTCCCTTTCAATTCAAATAGTTTACCCGCCAGTGACACCTGTTGAGACACCCGTGACACGATCGTAGGCCTACCTTAAACCACAGGGACTTGAGGCATGCATGGCAGGGCTGGTGTGGGTGTTTCCGAGGTCCAAAGCACCACGGACAGTGGCCTGACCCCCGGGTAAAATACCCCAGAAATATGTTATTATAATTATAGGCCCCCTATATTTCTGGGGTATTTTACCCCGGGGGTCAGGACACTGTCCGTGGGTGCTTTTGGACCTCGGAAACACCCACACCACCCCTGCCATGCATGCCTCAAGTCCCTGTGGTTCAAACCGGCGCGGGAAACTCCTGCGGCCACGCGACGGAAACCGGTCTAAGAGGAAACAGACCTTTAAAGGACCACAGTATTGCTTCCCAATCCTGCGTTACACCTACCCGCGTTAAGGGGGAGACCTCTATTAACGACTTGGTAAACTACCGCATGCAACTAGTCTCGCGCAGCCAGCCGTTTCGTTCCGCAGTACTGCTACACAAACGTGTTCGATCCCCAGCGGCTGGGTGACCGAGACTGTAATCATACATTCTCCAACACTTGGGCGAAAGGCTTAACTACAGTATTGGAGCATGGTGCCGGTGGCGCCGGCTGTCGACAGAAAGATGCAATACAGTGGTCCTTTAAATGAAGATGCCTACGAGAAAAAAAAATCATTATATTAATTGGTCGACTACGTGCACAAAATTTGTAACAACAGGGATGAGTGCAATGCCACAAATATATACATGTACGGTCTAATGACGATGATTACAGCAAAATAATAGTTTGGTACACGGCTGTTATGAAGATCTGCCATCTGGTTGCAGCGATCGTGTAGATCTTATTTCAGCTGTGTTGGAACAAAGGCTGCGCCTAAACATGATAAGAGTACAGGAACCTGCGCATGAAAATGATTCTTAACTTCATCTTGATTGGTAAGTCAACCTTCCTCATTGTTTATCATATTCTTGTCCTCCTCTATTCTTCCACTTACCTTCAGAAAGAGAAAGCACAATAATTGACACACAAAATGATGATAAACAGGAAGTCAATTTCCAGAATCTTAGCAAATTTTCGACCCCAAGCGGGGTCTTCATCAGGACACTTCTGGTAGCTCGACTTGAAAGTGCCAGCCTGATGAAGACCCCGGTTGGAGTCGAAAATTTGCTAAGATTCTGGAAATTGACTTCCTGTTTATCATCTTCTACTTACCGTACCTTGATGATAATGAAAGGTCCGCAACCTTTTCCAGGTGGTCTGCTGAGCGGGCTGCTGAGTGGGGTCAGCGGGGACGAAAACCAAAATCACCTTTACAACCAAACTGACCAAGAGAGTAGTCTACGAGACGAATCAACACATGGAATCGAGATTCAAATGTCAATTGGAGAAGGTAGACTGGATTACGATCTATCTGTTGCTAAAGGTGACGGTAATCATATGTACAGGAAACGTAGTATCGTTGATACACTCGGCTCCCTAAACACTCAAGGAAATGTAATGAGAATATTCAAATGCCCGAATGTGTCGTGCTCTAAAACAGAGTGTCAAGATTACGAGAATACGAATGGTGACGTCTGCTACTGTGACAAATACTGTGAAATATATCGCGACTGTTGCAATGGGTATAAAAGTTGCATTAAAAGGAACGGAAAACCAAGTGAGCCAAGATATTTTGCCGACTTGAGATGTACATTTATAGATCCCAACCTCCAGCATTATCAGATGGTCGCCCGGTGCCCTGATGGTTCGGACGAATACATGAAGGACAGATGTGAAGCTGACCACAGCAGAACCTCGAAACTTACTTCACTGTACGACCGTCTTCCCGTCATGGGTCAAGGAATGGAGATCCCTTTTCGAAATGTATTCTGTGCCCAATGCCATAATATTTCCCTCTCCGAGTTGTCGTTCTGGCGGATACGGGAGAGTTTGGGAACGATTTGGGGATTCATATTTCACCTGGACACAATTTTCACCACCATATTCACGGCGAATGAATCCATTTTCCAACCGGTGCCACCAGTACGCCCTCCTGGTTCAACGCTACGAAAATGTGATTCAGCACTGAGCGTAGTAAACAACTTACTTCACACGAAAATCATAGACAGGTGCAATTCTACGGTGTTTCACAATAAGGACAATCTGAATCAAGACTTCCTGGAAGGAGACGAAGGAAAATGCAAGTACCAGACGATACCGGTGTTGGCTGTTCTCAACGACACGTTGTACGGATTCAGAAATGTGCATTGTGCTTTTTGCAATGGGATGGACCCCGGGGATTTAGTCTGCAACGGGTTTACCCCAACTGGTATTGTAATTCCCTCAACAACCCCTCCATCTGACACCAACACTCCTGCAGGTACCACGATTGGACTCATTGACTTTAGTTATGAGATTCTCATGAGGAAACCAGTAGCAGAAGACAAATGCCTGTCTGCCTCTGATTCAGGCAAGAATATGATCTATGACCCTCTCTCTCAGTCGTGCAGAGAAGTACGAAGGTGTGACCCGAGTCATGTTTATTGGAATAGTACCTGTCTGAGGGATCCTCTTGATAAAGCTTATACTAGCCCCAGTTTGGGCCCTGATGGTTTCATAACTGTGCAGTTGCAAATCACCTTAGAAAAGCCTCTCGAAGTGATAATGGCAGACTACCACTCAGTCGATGATACCTACGAGGAAGGTTTCCGAGTGGCTCTTACTTCCTATCTCCAAGTATCGCCCAATGATATAACAAATGTAACCGTGGTCTTTAGTAAATCGTCGTTGTTAACCAGGAAGCTGATTGGCGGAAAACTGTTGATCTATGGAAATGATACAAAAATCGATGTGACGTTCTCGAAACAAAACCAGAGTCCGGATAATATCACCGCTGACGTTCTGAGCGTTGTCGATGAACTTTCTAAAGCTGGAGGAAGCATAAACAAGGGTAAAATATCTTCTTTTCGTGTTTATAGCCATTCAGTGCACCTGCCTTTAGAATGCGATGAAGGAGAACTTGTTAGATTATCATACGATGTTCACTTGAAAGAGTATCTACAACACGTTGGCGCTGTTAACATCTTCGATGGAAACGTCGTCTTTGAAACAACTCGAGAGAAAGTATTGAATTTCATAATATGCGATACCTTCGCAGCTAAATTCAATAACTGCGAAGTTGTCACCCACAGTCTAAGTTCGTTTGAAAAAGACAACACAACTGGTGAGTTGGTGTTCAGCGATACTGGAAAAACAATAACTGGACCACACGTTATCATGGATGACCAGGTGCATGTTTGTATCAAGGACAGGTTGGTCATATTCCACTACTCGTCTAAGGTTCCATCTGCCCTGACAACAGCAGGCGTTGCTCTATCACTAATCTTCTTGGCGGTGACTCTTGTCACCCATACAGTCCACAAGTCCTTGCGGACTGTTCCAGGCCTCATGTTAATGAACCTGTGCGCTGTCTTGTTTGTAGCACAGTTACTCTTCGTCACAGCCATCACTCGAATTTCTCACAGATTAGCCTGTCAAATCATGGCCATGTTCATGCATTACCTCTGGTTAGCAACATTCTTCTGGATGAACGCCATTGCCATGAATCTAACCTTGACCTTTGCCGGAGGGATGAAGGCCATGACATCGACTGGAAACGCGCGGTCAAAGCTTCTGAAATACTCGGCATATGCCTACGGAATCCCTGCAATCGTGGTCATAACTTGTGCCCTCTTGGACAAACTGACGACTCTCCCTATAGGGTATGGACCTGATTTGAACGAAGCAGGTGGTTGCTGGTTCACGAAGGAACATGGCTTCATTTACGCTTTCGTACTTCCCTTGGCTGTCATCATCACGGCAAATGCCATTCTCTTCATTATCACGACCGTATCCATTGCGAGAGCGAAGAAAGTAGGGAAAAAAGCAAAAGCGAAAGAGGGAAGCAAATTCGAATTCTTTCTCTACTTAAAGCTTTCCTTTCTAATGGGTTTCACATGGGTGTTCGGGTTCATCGGCACCTTCACGGACAATACAGTCACATGGTACCTGTTCACAATCGTTAATACGTTGCAAGGTGTTTTCATAGGACTTGCTTTTGCCTTCAACAGGCGTGTCTTTGGCATGTGGAGGGATGTCACGACAACATTATCTACTAGGGCGTCATCTTCAGGGAGTAAATCAACCTCGAACACCCAAATATGAAATCATCATCATCAAATGCAATGTTTCCACCAGGGACATGTGGTAAAGGAAAGGGCCGTATATAGTACAACGGGCTATAGCCCGTCGTACAGGAACGTTGAATAAACAATCAACGGTACAGTAGCCTACAGTAATAACTGTAGGTTCAGTATAGTATATGTAATATGGCTATGATATCAGTGACATGAGTATATCAAAAGCATGGTTTTGGTAATCACAATTATGTGTTCCAACTTATTTTGACTCCAAGTTAGGTACCTGTGAACAATTTCCAGTTCCCTTCCATGCATTCCGTTCGTCATAAATCATTTCTGATTCATGTTTAAATCGTGCTTATCGGTAGCGCTTTCATTCAGCAGCCGACTGCAATGAACAACAGCCACTGGTTGGAGCGGAGAACGTGAATTTCGTGTTACAAAACAAATGCATGATACAGGTGTACGTGTAGGACTGCATTTCAATATGATACTAAATTTGATACAGATTGGTAAGTCAACCTTCCTTTTCGTCTATATTTTTGTCTTCACCGACCACTTACCCTGAGAGTAATCAATGCTCCAAAACCTTTTCCAGGTGGTCTGCTAATATGGGTCAGCGGGGACGTTGAACCAAATCACGTAACTTCACAATATAAAGTTTACAAGCCAAATTATCAAGATAGTCGTCTATCATCAAATGGAATCGAGATTCAAATGCGAATTGGAGAAGGTAAACTCGACTCTCTATTTGTTGCTGAAGGTGATAGACAGCATAAGTTCAGGAGACGTCGTGATATCTTTGAGACGATGCAAATATTGTACACACAAGGAAATGCAATGAGAGTATTCGAATGTCCGTTTGTGTCTTGCTCTGAAACAAAATGTCAAGGTTACGAGAATGTAAACGGTGACGTCTGCTACTGCGATAAATACTGTGAAATATATCGCGATTGCTGTAACCAGTATAAAAGTTGCATCAAAACGAACGGAGAGCCCGCTGGGCCAAGATATGTTGCCGACATGAGATGTACATTTATAGATCCTAACCTCCAGCATTATCAGATGGTCGCCCGGTGCCCTGATGGTTCGGACGGATACATGAAGGACAGATGTGAAGCTGACCACAGCAGAACCTCGAAACTTACTTCACTGTACGACCGTCTTCCCGTCATTGGTCAAGGAATGGAGATCCTTTTTCGAAATGTGTTCTGTGCCCAATGCCATGATAATACTTCCCTCTCCAAGTCTTCATTCTGGCGGACAGGGGAGCGTTTTGGAGTGATGTTGGATTTTAAACTCAGTTGTCTGGGTAAAATTTTCGTCACCATCTTCACGGCTAATGAATCTATGTTCAAACTGGAACCACCAGTGCTCCCTTCTGGTTCTATGCTACGCAAATGTGATTCGGCCTTGAGCCCAGTCAGTAACTTACTTCACACTGAAATTATAGACGAGTGCAATTCGACAGTGTTTCACGGTATGGACAACCTGAATCAAAACTTCTTCGAAGGAGACGAAGAAAGATGCAAGTACCAGACAATACCGGTGTTGGCTGTTCTTGACAACAAGTTGTACGGGTTTAAAAATGCGAACTGTGCTTTTTGCAATGGGATACAAACAGGCGATCGAGTCTGCTCCGTAATTTTCGGACCCGATTATGGAAGCCAAACCTCAACGACGCCTGGAACAACCAGACCTACTGGTGAGATCATAAATGATGACTTAAGTTATGAGATTCTGATGAGAAAACCATTAGCAGAAGACAAATGCCGGGATCCTCTGGATAAAGCTTATACTAGGCCCAGTCTGGGCTGTGATGGTTTCATCACCGTGCAGTTACAAATCACCTTGGAAAGGCCTCTTGAAGTGATAATTGAAGACGACCACTCAGTCGATGATAGCTACGAGGAAGGTTTCCGAGAGGCTCTTACGTCCTATTTCCAAGTATCTCCTGTGGATATTGCAAACGTAACCGTGGTCTTTAGTGAATCGTCGTTGTTTACCAGGGAGCTGATTGGCGGAAAACTGTTGATCTATGAAAATGATACAAAAATCGATGTGACATTCTCAAAGCAAAACCAGAGTCCGGATAATATTACCACTGAAGTTCTGAGCGTTGTCGATGAACTTTCTAAAGCTGGAGGAAGCATAAACAAGGGTAAAATATCTTCTTTTCGTGTTTATAGCCATTCAGTACACCTGCCTTTAGAATGCGATGAAGGAGAACTTGTTAGATTACCATATGATGATCATTTGAAAGAATATCTACAACACGTTGGCGCTGTTAACATCTTCGATGGAAACGTCGTCTTTGAAACAACTCGAGAGAAAGTATTGAATCTCATAATATGCGATACCTTCGCAGCTAAATTCAATAACTGCGAAGTTGTCACCCACAGTCTAAGTTCGTTTGAAAAAGACAACACAACTGGACCAGGTGAGTTGGTGTTCAGCGATACTGGAAAAACAATAACTGGACCACACGTTATCATGGATGACCAGGTGCATGTTTGTATCAAGGACAGGTTGGTCATATTTCACTTCTCGTCTAAGGTTCCATCTGCCCTGACAACAGCAGGCGTTGCTCTATCACTAATCTTCTTGGCGGTGACTCTAGTCACCCATACAGTCCACAAGTCCTTGCGGACTGTCCCAGGCCTCATGTTAATGAACCTGTGCGCTGTCTTGTTTGTAGCACAGTTACTCTTCCTCACAGCCATTACTCGAATTTCTCACAGATTAGCCTGTCAAATCATGGCCATGTTCATGCATTACCTCTGGTTAGCAACATTCTTCTGGATGAACGCCATTGCCATGAATCTAACCTTGACCTTTGCCGGAGGGATGAAGGCCATGGCATCGACCGGAAGCGCACGGACAAAGCTTCTGAAATACTCTGCATTTGCCTATGGAATCCCTGCAATCGTGGTCATAACTTGTGGCCTCTTGGACAAACTGACAAGTGTCCCTATAGGTTATGGACCTGATTTGAACGAAGCTGGTGGATGCTGGTTCACGAAGGAACATGGCTTCATTTACGCTTTCGTACTTCCCTTGGCTGTCATCATCACCACAAACGCCATTCTCTTCATTATCACGAGCGTATCCATTGCGAGAGCGAAGAAAGTAGGAAACAAAGCAAAAGCGAAAGAGGGAAGCAAGTTCGAATTCGTTCTCTACTTAAAGCTTTCCTTTCTGATGGGTTTCACATGGGTGTTCGGGTTCATCGGCACCTTCACAGACAATACAGTCACATGGTACCTGTTCACAATCTTTAATACGTTGCAAGGAGTTTTCATAGGACTTGCTTTTGCCTTCAACAGGCGTGTCTTTGGCATGTGGCGCGATGTCACGGCAACATTATTTACTAGTGCGCCATCTGCAGGGAGTACACATCCAACCTCGAACACCCGAGTGTAAAACCATCACCATCAAATGCTACTGTTAGAGACAATTTGCCTCTGTTTTTTAAGGAAAGGCCCGTCTTTGTGCGTCGTACAGTGACATTGCAGACACTTCTACGGATGGATCATACAGGAGGGCCGACAGCATAAGTACGACCCAGTATAGTCCCGCTGATAAATAGCAGGCACGGAAGTCAAGTCACTTCTAATCCACTGGGAGGACAATGACTGCGGTTACATGTTATACCGTAGTGATCGGATGACTTTGTTTAACACTGGCCAATAATAACAGTGTGTAATAAAGTGTGGTTTTCATTACATGTATTATAAGGGTCACATGTAAATAAATGTTGTGGTCAAAATTGAATGTTCCATTTCCTCACGTCCGTATTCCATTGATTTACTTCTCTTTTGTGGAGGACTTTCCTTGTCTTTCTTCGTGGACATATTGGAAGCTGCCATTTTGTCCAGTTGGTGGATCGCATGATGCTAATTTTTGATTTTGATTTGTAAAACACTCGCAAACAAACGTTTTCAAGAAGGTGCATGGACAAACCTCCAAACAAGTTTGCTGTTGTTCCTGTGCTTGTCTGGTGACTGGTCCACGCTAGCAAACACTTTAAAACTTTTTTGCCAAACAAAGCCAAAGCTGAGTTGGCGTATATTTGCAAACATTTGTTTGCTAGTGTAGATTACACCAAACAAAGGAATTCCCTCCGGATCCCTTTCCATCAGCCCGCGGCACCAATTCGCGGATACTCTGAAATGTTCAGCGCGCAGATAAGCAGGGCTTTCATTCAGCAGCTGGCAGCAATAAGCATCGGCGGACTTGTAGTTGGAGCGGAGAAGGTCTGCATGTATAGGCTGTAACCTAAGCACGGCACGGCTAGATATCGGACTACCACTGAAAATGATCCTTAACTTCATCCTGATTGGTAAGTCAGCCTTTCTTGTTGTCGGTAATATTCTTTTCTTCACCTACTGCTCACCCGTTGAGAGTAATCAAAGGTTCCAAACCATTTGCAGGTGCTTTGCTGAGCCGGGTCAGCGGCGACATGGAACAATATCACGTCGTGACACAATATGAACTTGAGAACCAAAACTACCAAGATAGTAGAATATCTGAGAGATCATCAAAAGGAATAGAGATTCAAAAGCGAAATGTGGAAGTCAGACTGGACGATTATCTGTCTGTTCCTAAAGATGACGGTCATTATCAGTCCAGAAAACGTCGTGATGTCCGTAGCATACTTGGGACACTATACATGGAGGGAATAGTTAGAATATTCAAATGTCCGGATGTGTCTTGCTCGAAAACAAAGTGTCAAGGTTACGAGGATATGAACGGTGACGCCTGCTACTGTGATGAATACTGTGAAATATATCGGGATTGCTGCTCCGGGTATAAAAGTTGCATCAAAGGGAACGGAAAGCCAAGTATGCCAAGGTATTTTGCCGACATGAGATGTACATTTATAGATCCTAACCTCCAGCATTATCAGATGGTCGCCCGATGTCCTGATAGTTCGGACGAATACATGAAAAACAGATGCGAAGGGGACCACAGCAGAACCCCGAAACTTTCTACTTCACTGTTGGACCGTCTTCCCGTCATGGGTCAAGGAATGGAGATCCCTTTTCGAAATGTGTTCTGTGCCCAATGCCATAACATTTCCCTCTCCAAGTCTTCATTCTGGCGGATAAGGACGAGTCTTGGAACGATCTTGGATTTTAAATTCAGTAATTGGGATATAATTTTCGGCACCATCTTCACGGCTAATGAATTCAAAACTGTGCCACCAGTGCAACTTCCTGGTTCTTCGGCGCTACGCAAATGTGATTCGGCCTTGAATCCAGTAAGTAACTTACTTCACACTAAAATCGTAGACGAGTGCAATTGGACGGTGCAGCAGGATATGGCCAACGAGACCAAACGCTTCTATGAAATCGTCGAAGAAAAATGTAAGTACGAGGCGATACCAGTGTTAGCTGTTGACAAGGGCAGGTTTTACGGATTCAAAAACAGGCATTGTTCTTTTTGCAATGGGATGAGCCCTGGAAATCTCGTCTGCAACGGAAATTATATTCCCGGATTCAGTGGTGGGATGCCAACACCAACACCACGATCTGGCATTATAGTACCACCAGAAACGATAGTTAATATTGAGCCACAAATTAGTTATGAAATTCTGATGAGGAAACCAGTAGCAGAAGACAAATGCCCGTCTGCCTCTGATTCAGGCAAGAATATGATATACGACCCTCTCTCCCAGTCGTGCAGAGAAGTACGAAGGTGTGACCTGAGTCATGTCTATTGGAATAGTACCTGTCTGAGGGATCCTCTGGATAAAGCTTATACTAGGCCCAGTCTGGGCCGTGATGGTTTCATCACCGTGCAGTTACAAATCACCTTGGAAAGGCCTCTTGAAGTGATAATTGCAGACGACCACTCAGTCGATGATAACTACGAGGAAGGTTTCCGTGTGGCTCTTACTTCCTATTTCCAAGTACCACCCAATGATATAACAAATGTAACCGTGGTCTTTAGTGAATCGTCGTTGTTATCAAGGGAGATGATTGGCGGAAAACTGTTAATCTATGATGATGATACAAAAATCGATGTGACGTTCTCAAAGCAAAACCAGAGTTCGGATAATATTACCACTGAAGTTCTGAGCGTTGTCGATGAACTTTCTAAAGCTGGAGGAAGCATAAACAAGGGTCAAATATCTTCTTTTCGTGTTTATAGCCATTCAGTGCACCTGCCTTTAGAATGCGATGAAGGAGAACTTGTTAGATTACCATATGATGATCACTTGAAAGAATATCTACAACACGTTGGCGCTGTTAACATCTTCGATGGAAACGTCGTCTTCGAAACAACACGAGAGAAAGTATTGAATTTCATAATATGCGATACCTTCGCAGCCAAATTCAATAACTGCGAAGTTGTCACCCACAGTCTAAGTTCGTTTGAAAAAGACAACACAACTGGTGACTTGGTGTTCAGCGATACTGGAAAAACAATAACTCGACCACACATTATCATGGATGACCAGGTGCATGTTTGTATCAAGGACAGGTTGGTCATATTTCACTTCTCGTCGAAGGTTCCATCTGCCCTGACAACAGCAGGCGTTGCTCTATCACTAATCTTCTTGGCGGTGACTCTAGTCACCCATACAGTCCACAAGTCCTTGCGGACTGTTCCAGGCCTCATGTTAATGAACCTGTGCGCTGTCTTGTTTGTAGCACAGTTACTCTTCCTCACAGCCATTACCCGAATTTCTCACAGATTAGCCTGTCAAATCATGGCCATGTTCATGCATTACCTCTGGTTAGCAACATTCTTCTGGATGAACGCCATTGCCATGAATCTAACCTTGACCTTTGCCGGAGGGATGAAGGCCATGGCATCGACTGGAAACGCGCGGACAAAGATTCTGAAATACTCGGCATATGCCTACGGAATCCCTGCAATCGTGGTCATAACTTGTGGCCTCTTGGACAAACTGACGAGTGTCCCTATAGGNAGACGGTGTAGATACATGTACTCCGCACATCTTTGTAACACCCTGTAGACCTATAGACACTTGGAGTTGAGTGTTTGTTCTTTAGATAATCAACCAACAGGTGGGAATTCAGACACCATCTTGGAGAAGCAGAACTAGAATTATAGATAAAGAATATAATGTAACAGTTTTTCTGATACTCTTGATACTGTACCTGTATATTTTTATAAGTTAGATGATCTACACATGTTCGTTATCAAGAAAGTCGAGTATTTCTTCTAGGTTACCGCTTCAACAGTTAAAAAAGGACCAAACGCTGCTCTGCATTGCTCAGATCCCATAGGCCCATCTTAAACTCGTCTAAATTACTCTGTGTTGGCGCTGGCTTATCCTGAGATCAAATGCCAAGTCAAGCCTCATTCCTCACTTCAGGTGGAATGGAACAGTGTTGATTCCCAGTCACATGAGCACATTGAGCGAATTGACTGCCTGTATGACAAGTTGTACACGCTGAAGAGGGGATGACGATCCGACTGATCTCGTCAACACTATTTTGGACCCCTTAAATGGTGAGTGGCCGAGGAAAAGATCTCGGGAAACCAAGATGGTGGTGAGGGCTTCTGGTACGATCGATAGAGGCAACTCTGGACGATGAGACGAAGTGGGAGTGTTAATTTCTGTAAAATGATTACAATAATTTCTAACAGTGTATCTACTCTCCCATCCATAGGCATACAACAGATGTATGTCTTTGAAGGCGTTGAGTTTGGTTTGGCAGTCATTCATGACATAATGATGGGGACATATTGTTATTTGAAACGCACCTGTTGTGAAAGTATTTGCTGGTAGGATTACCGGTAAGTTCGTATGACCACTCGTACGTACGCGTACCCAGAAATTAGTTACGCTCGGCCGTGGTTGGACGTCGCTACACTATTTTCTGGAGAGACAACTTACAAAATAAATTCAACCGTGATGCTGCAGGCTAAATATTTATTCTGCATAGAACACTGCTAGGTTACAAAATACGGAGTCGTATCCTGTGTGTGCAAGAAAAATATAGTTACGCGAAACTCACATGAGTCACGGTGACCGTGAAACTGTTAGACGAATTATAGCCTTTTCCTCAAATGAACAAAAGGAACGCTCTTCTACGTTTCATGAGTATCCTTTGACGGGTCTTTCTATCCTACCATCTGCTCATCAAAACCAGGGTCCCCTCTACAAACCGTTTTCACTCTATTGCAGCAGTTAGGATAAGGAGCGTCCGTACCATTTATGAATTTGTCATAACATTTATCTGTTGGCAGATTCATACTTAACGGTTTACATCTGAAATGATAGGCGAAAAGAAGATGTAGGTCCGAGGTTGTATGAGCCACCTGGGAACGAGTTGTCCATTTTTCTTTGGTAGGTTAGGAGCATGGACATTGGTCGACCTACGTTTAGAAGTTACCAATAAGGAGAGCAAGCGGAGCAAATAAATGTACTGGCATAGGCCTAGGTCACTTCGCGCAGAGATTACTAGTAATGCATGTTACAGAAAATACATACCCTGTAGGCAGAATGTATGGTGCTGGATCTCCGGGAGTACACAACTGTATAAAACATTCGCCCTTGCCTTGGCTGCGATAGACCCATAATCCACCCTCTTTCTTAAACTTCTCTGGACATTCTGAAAGAAGAAGACCAGAGTCAACCATCGGGAGTAAAGTAGGAACTAGGCTGCAAGCCAAAAATGGATAAGCGAATCGATGGCTATACTTAGTAGTTTGGCAAGCGGATTGTCCATTCCGGCCTATTAAAAAATATGGTTTACGATCCCGAACCATGGTTTGTAGGAGCCTACGCTATGGTTTAGACCTGCCAAAATGGACGTTTTTCTCCAAACCATGGTTTATGACTTTAAAGTCGAGCTACCAGAAGCTACCACGCTTCTGGTAGCTCGACTTGAAAGTGCCAGCCTGAAGAAGACCACGGATGGAGTCGAAAATTTGCGAAATTTCTGGAGGACGACTCCTGTAAGTTATGATATCATTTGTGTGTCGCCTTTTCGGATAAACGATGGTTCAGGCCGGAGACATCGGCTTGCCGTAGGCTAGGTAAAATTGAAGGGAATGCTGGATTCGGGGCTGGATTAAAATTGAGGTGACTTACCTTTCTTGGCATTACACGACATCACTATCATCGCCAAGACCAAGGCAACCAGAAGACGAATCCTCATTTTTGACGTCGAGATAATGGAATGTAGTCGTGTCAGTCTAAGACGAAGTCGGCAACTGAATGGACTTCAAGCACAGATCTTAAAGTTAAAAGAGGGGACCCAGTCAATAAATCGACAATATAGTCTTACATTAGGTGGTCATTTGTTTGTCGCGACGTGACATGTCAGCATCACCTGCACATCTTTTTAAATCCGAACATCTAGTGTCACTAAACCTATTTGTTCTTGACTCATTACACAACTTGCCGCTGTTAATTGGCCGTTCAAAATCAACAAGGTGCATGTATTGGCCGTTATATTATTGCGCATGCGCTGTTTGCCGACAGCTGGGTCCATATTCTCATCTCTTGAGACGGCGGAGAATTTCCAAAGCCGAGGTGCATAAACTGATCACAAAATTCTCGCGTGAACGAGATCACCAGCTTTTGTTCGTCGACTATGGCCAGGAATCCCTGCCCGAACTAGGCTGGTTGGCGTTGGAGCCGAGACTTGTGAGTGATTCAGCAATAGTTCTTAAATGCTAAGTTCCCATTATCGGGCGGTCCGTTACGAACGTCACGATTGGCCATTCGTAACTGATCGTGAAATATTTGTTTACGTCTCTGAAATCACGTTTGGATACGACAGACAGACATTTGACTGGAGGCTGACCAAATTATATTTTCATACTGCTCTCATGAAAGCATCATTATGGAAAATCCTATTGAGTCCAACTAATACAGGAAAATATAAATCACACCATACATGTACATTGTATACTTTTTTGTAAATTTACAGAAGGGTCCGGAGACTGCTGCAGGCAATTTCTGTGAAATTATTACAATAATTTCTAACAGTGATGCAATTCATGTTCTTGTCACATGGCAATTTTGTTGTTCTCAAACGGCGCATTGTATCAGATGGATATAGAGGAACTTCACGTGACGTCATCATTGACGTCATAATTCGCACGTCAGCCATGTTGGACGTCATTTGAAGCTACGAATGCGTTGGACGTGACGTCCAACATGGCGGCATCTCGTCGCGGCAGTGACGTCACAATCGTCGCTGCACTTCCTCTATAGACCTCAGCAAAGATTGCCACGCGAAGACTCACTGGTGTTGGTCGATAATTTGATCGAGCTCAAATTACGGTATTTACAGATGCAATTGATTTCATACCGAAGAAATCCACATGACGATTGTGCACGTATAAAGCTCGACAGATGACAATATTTGGTCGGCATACATATCGATAACATGAAACTGACGGATGATTTACTCAGGCATTTCACTGTTGGTACCGTTCTAATGAGCAGTTACGAAAAAAAAAACAAATCAGCACAGCTGCAAGGAAAGCAGACCGTATGGCTTCCGTATCCGAAAAAGTCGGGATGAGAGCGCATGCGCTGGGATGGGTGTGGGTGTTTAAGATACTTCGCCGACATCACAAAGTACTGAGCTGGGTAAATTAATGTCATTCCAGAAAAAAGCGAAAGAACCCGTGATGATTCTGGACAAGTAGATCTACATGAAAAATTGATGAACTGCAGGAGAAAATTTGGGAAATTACTAACTTACCTAATTTGTTGGAACGAATGGAAGTGTTGACTTCTTAGGGAGTTGCTGACCATAATTGGTTATCGTGGGAAAGACAAAATCTTTAAGTAGACCTGGCGAGAACACCTGGCGGTGCGTTGTTTATTCTTCCCAGCAGCGAAATTAATTCTTCTTTTTTTAACCTGGTTAATAATCGAATTTAATTTCAAAACTTTACTGAGCACAAATTTAAAAAAATATTTGGTATAACATCCCATGCACATCACACATGTTCAAACCGTTGATCCTCAGCCGTGATAGATGAAATACTACCCTACAGTGAACTGAAATTTTTCAAAAAGCAATCAGCCAATTCTGATATGAAACACCTGGCTGTTGAGTGCCTCTGAAAACTTTATAACAGTAGGCTACGTACAAAAAAGTGCAGTTCATTGATCTCCGAAAGGCAAACCGTAAAAAAAACAATTTCGTCCCGAAGTCTTGGAACACCTGAATAAATGTTGAACACACGTACGTTCATTGTTCTCCATCATCCAGGCCAAAACACGAATGGTACGTACCCCAGAGTTCTAGATCTGGGTAGGCCTGCAAAGGTATTTAGCCGGTCACAGATTTGTGGAAAGGCGCACATTTGCGTGTTTGCGCAAACTACCGTCATCCAGTTAGATATCTCTGATGAGAGATAGGCTGAAAAAAAATCGTTTGAAGACTTGCTATATGTAGCATCAGACCGGCAACGGCAAGTGCATACATGCAGCATATCGATGCATGCGACTTCTATGTCGGCCATCTTGAACTTCACCCGCCTTAAATCACACCACTCCGCCGACCGATGGAGATACGAACGGTTGTTCCGCCGGCGATCTATCGATCGGCCTGTGATTGGCCGATTGATCATCCTTGCCCGAATGCCATCTTCGATAATCGAAGGCCGATCTGCTCTCCACTGCGTTACATCGCACATCACGTGATGTGCGGTGTAACGTTAGTGGTGAGCAGATCGGCCTTCGATCATCGAAGATGCCGAATGCTGACCTCTCGGATCACCAAGGCCGACATCGGCCCATGAATAGTGGGCCACAAATGGAAGCGTCTTCGCCCGTTGTTTGTAAGGTTCTTCGTTCCATACAGTATTTTACTTGACGATATGGAGTTATCCGCCCCATCTCAACTCTTGAGAAATATAAGGCTGGAGCTGTCATTCAGTTGACTAATGGATGTCATACATACATCCCAATACGATGCCCAGCCGATCCATTCATGCTTGACTGTGAGAACCAATCAAGAGAGTGTTCTTTGTACATGGCTCGCTAGAACTTTGCTGCCATCTTTTGGAAGTAAACGCGGCTGACTGCGCCTATGGATAATACATGTAATATCATCCACACGGTGTACACCAACAGATCAAGTTAACTGCAATGCTTCAACTACATGTAACTAAATTTTTATTCTGCAGAGTGAGGTGCAAGGTTACAGAACCCGAATATCCCATCCTGTGAGTGCACAGGGAAAACGTTCAACAGAAATGTGAAAGCGATATGACGTTGGATGAATATTCCTCGTGGATTCATGGGTATCGTTGGATGCCTATTTCTATCGACGGAATGGGCTAGGGTAGGGGTTGAATACCATCGTTTCGTCAAAACCAGGTTCCCCTCTACAAACCGTCTTTACTCTTGTACAGCAGTCAGGCCAAGGAGCGTTCCGATCAGTTACGACTTTGTCGTGACATTTATCTGTAGGAGGATAGATCATGACGGGTTGACATCTGGAATGACAAGCATACGAAGATCCCTTATGAAAAATCTTCGTTTTACCATGGTAATTCTGAACGGTAAAGGACAGTTTACCATGGTATAACTGGCTTTCACCATGGTAAACCTTCTTTTACCGTACAGAATTACCATTCACCCATGGTAAAATGGAGAATATTTTTATAAGGGGATGTAGGCATTCATTATTATGGTCACGCAGGAGTTGCAAAGATATAACCAAGCAATGGGTTTGTCCATGCCGTAACGTAATGTAGTTACTGCCAGTCTGCGAGGGCAGTTTCAAGTTCCATGCCACATCACAGTCATCTCCACACTGAACACTGGCATCGTCGGCGGAAAAACTGTGTCACAACAGAATGTGCTGAGGACGCCTGACCAATCATATAGGCGATTACAGACATGACAGGCACTGAGTTGGAGCGGTCGCCGTCGCAAAACGTGTGTTGATTGGCTAAAACACCTCGACCATGTCAAGAGTCACAGGTAATGGTCATCCGTGGTTGCCATGGTCCAAAATTGGTTCTGAAAGTAGATCACTGATCGGCTAGTTCGTTTGCCGCCAATTCTAACAGCACCAGTGCCACCTATTGGTCATTGTTTGAGAATCGCGTGATTTGAAGCAGTTCGGAGCACAGAAAGGGTTCGAAACTGCTGTCGGGGTTTACATATCACAGTCAGTAGAAGAGTAGGCTACTGTACTGTACATATAAGTACCTGGTAAATAGGATGTAGTAGGGATACCCATTGACTCCGGGATGACACTCCTGTGCAAAACATTGACCACCACCATTGGAGTAATACCAGAATCCATCCGGTTTCTTCTCGAACCTCTCGGGACATTCTGGAAGACGAGCGAGGACCATCAGCGGGTGAAGTAGGAACCACATATTTTGTGACAAATTCCGAGGGAAAAACGTTGATGCCAACATAGACGAAAAATTGTTTTGTCGGGGAGCACACCGTAAGCATTCTGATCGTCACCGAGCAAAATGTGCTGTTGACGCCAGGTGGGCGCTGGGCAGCGATTACTTACTTGTCTGAATTTTACTTGTCGCATCACATACCATCGCAATCACCAAGGTCAGAGCAACCAGAAGAATCCTCATTTTTGCCGAGTTCGAGTCGTGTCTGGGTGACGCAGTCGGCAACTGAATGGACTTCACGGACAGATTTGAAAGTCAAAGGAGGGACCAGGTCAATAAATCGACAATATAGCCCACATGTACTTATTATAACGATTGACATTTACTGAAACGGTCATTTTTTGAAGGACACATCAGCGGCAGCTGAAGGCTATATGATAGGCCAGATGTGAGAGGAAGGAAAAAGGGTGCCATTATCGTCAAGACTCAAGACTACACGATAGAATTGTGGGAAAATGCTGACTTACCCACTGTGATGGAACGAACAGAAATGTTTTACTTCTTGGCGGTTGCTGACGATGCAATTGACTCCCGTGAGAGAGACAAAAGCCTTTAAGTAGACTAGAGAAGAATACCTGGTCGTGCGTTGTTTGTTCGTCCCAACAAGACATAATGAAGTCGTTTTTCTTACGAAGTTGCACTTTAAAGGTAGAAACTCAGTCTTCCTATGGAGATGTTGCGATGTGATCGGGCCTGGCTGGATTTACCAAAACATTTGGTATATTAACCAATATCACTGCCATTTTCAAATGGTTGTTGTACATCTGTGGAACTCGAGCCTTATTGGATGAAGTAAGGGTCTAGGTAGGGTAAACTGCACCCGAAAGAAACATTTGTCAAATTTAGGAAGGAAAAGTAATCAGCCAGTTCTAATAGGAAACACCTGGCTCTCGAGTTCTTCTGAAACCTTTACACTATTACAAATGCGCAATTTATTGATTTCCTACAGCAAACAGTAAAAAATTACTTTGTTCAAAGTCTTCAGACAACTGAATAAATGTGGAATGTGGTCATTGTTCTTCATCTGGTCCGAAATCAAAAATGGCACGTGCACCAGAGTCAAGTTCCGAGTAAATATTGTGACTTTGAAAACGTGTCTACATCTCGAAAGGAAAGTAACCAGTAACCAGGCCACAATCCCTTTCACCCTTGGCAAGCGGAGGACTATCTTCCTGATATATCAAAAATAGGTCGTCAGGGTGGGGAATTGATAAATGTCTGTGTCGGCGAGGAAAGAAACTACATTTCTGAAGAGGGATGGTCAAATCAGGCAAAGTAAATCCAACACGGTATAGGCCAACGTACAGCAACGACATAAGACTCAGGCTACTGTGGGACTGTATCTTTGTTTCCAATACACACAAATCCTTAAAGGGCCTCTAGAGGCAGCTCGCTATTAGGCTACTAACAGTACTTGCACAACGCAATCAAATCAATATGCACTAAAAAGCTGCCTCTAGACGCCCTTTAATTTTCCATTCAGTGTGAGGTCAATGAGGACCATTGCCCACTGTCTGAATAAGTTTCATAGTCGTTAAAACTATTGAAATGAAAATAATCCACTTCCTTTTCGATTTCACAAACAAAAGGGGTTCATTGCATAGCAGCTGGTTACGATGTGCTGCCCTCTATATCGTGGCTGTGATCGCCATTGAGAAGTGGACGGGGATTGGCATCCGATAAAAGGTCAACAAACCAGCTCCACGCATGGAAGATTTAACAGATGGTCCGTACACTAGACTTTCTATGTCAATGAATGAACACAGCTAGTTCTGATCAACCAACAATGGACATTTGCTGAAACATGAACATCAGATGGACTTTCTGTAGTTTTTCAAACGCAAGATTAGGCTTGTCACCTCTCAGAACAAGTTCCAGAACAGGTCAGTTCACTTGTCAGGGAGAGGGAAAGAGCTGAGAAAACTGGCCGACCTGGGGCTTATTCCGAGACTGAAGTGTGTGTTGAAAAATGTTGATGGATGGATGTCCCAGAGCTCCAAGCAGGGAAGAGCTTTTTACCAGGAGCGTTCGTCGACACTGCACATCTGCAAACAACAAATTGAACAGCAATTCTTCAAGCTAAAATCTTTATTCTACAGATTGAGATGCATGGTTACAAAAAAAGGCGGATGCTGCATCCTGTGTGTGCAGGAAAAAGGCTTCAAAGGAGATGTCATGTGGAAGCCATATACGTAGTGATGACCGTGAAACAGATTTGTTGGACCAACATGATTCCTCAGCCACTCGTATGAATTCAAGAGTAGGGTCTTTCTATCGACCGTTTGGTCCTAGCATCTTTTCATCAAAACCAGGGTCCCCTCTGCAGAGCTTCTCTGTTCTATAACAGCAGCCAGGATAAGGAGCGTTCTTATCCCTGACTACTGCGTGATAACATCCATCTTTTGGAGGTTTCACCCAGAACGGTGGACATCTGAAATGATAAGCAAGACAAAGACGTACATTACATGTAGGCTACGACATGTAGGCCATGATGGCCATTTAGATGTTTTTTCTCACTCTAGTCGCCCTCCCTTTCTAATCACACGTACACTCAAAATTTGGAACAAGCCGTGAAAGGCCAACCTCGTTCCCAGGGGTCCTTCGCTTTCTGACAATATGGCGGTCGCGTCACTAACCCCTGGCATCAGCTTTGGATTTAACGCACGTGATTGGTTGACGGGAAACCGTCAAATATATCAAGAATATACCCAAAGAAATTTTCAAAATATTTTGGATCAAACCAGATGGTTATCTATATCCAGGTTTGATGATTTTTTGTAAAAAGAATTTTAAAAAGCACTGGTTAGTATTTCAAATTGATTATTTTGACTCGTGCTGCCACCTATACTTAGTCCAAGATTCCTGGATTAGCAACCGAAGCTGATTCCAGGGGTTAGTGAGCGAGTGGTCCGAGGTTGTCTGAGCGAACTATACCCCTGGGGACGAGGTTGGTGAAAGGCTTATTACTGATTAGACCTAAATCTCGCACAGGCAAACGATATCGCCGGCCGTTAGGCTATATGCAATTCATCGCTGCTCCAGGATGCCAGAGCGCGTGCGTGACGCCACCTTGTTTCACGGACAGACTGGCCACGATTGGGTGAAATCAGTGCTGAAAGGGTAAATGTCGTCCTGGGTATATACAAAGATTACCCAGGATCTCAATCTTCACTGAAACAATACCCTGGGTGTACTTTCGGTAGCCGAACATCACCCAGCATCGTAGTATGACACCTGGATTCCGGGTTGTCTCGCCCGTGGTCACGTGACGGCCTGATGAATGTCATGAACAGCTACACTCAACAAGTACCGCGGCGCGAGACCGCGAGATTCCACGGGATTTTTAAATAGGACTCTTCCTAGACCGAACACTGTCCTGATTAAAAATACTAGGACAGACGCAAGCAAATGCATAAAACCATCATGGCGCCCGCTGGTCTATATTTAGTTTGGGAGAATGCATTGCTGTAGAATGCTGTAGAATGACGTCACGAGCCGGAATTCCGGCTCAGATCATTTGGTTTCACCGGTCTTCGAATGCAAGCTGGTCAGAAGACCGGGTACCAGTCTAGACTCTTCCTAGGCACAGATTGCGGAAGCTGGGTGACGTTCGGCTACCGAAACTACACCCAGGGTATTGTTTTAGTGAAGATTGAGATCCTGGGTAATCTTTGTATATACCCAGGACGACATTTACCCTTTCAGCGAAATCAGTTGAGACACCACACAAGACGTGCGATGTGATTGGTCAAAAATATCAGAATCTTTATAGGTGTCATTGCACAGATTTCATAAGGAGGTCGTCTTTGTTGAACTTTGGCATTAATCTAGGGGTCTAGAAATCTCCGCGACGGAAGGGTGGATGTCGAGGGTCATTTCAGCAGCTTGTCGCTATCTAGGTTGCTTCAGGAGATTCCTTAAAGCGGGTGATCCACTGTTGCGATTTTGGCTTGAGACGGGGTTGCGTTCCCTTGCGGTTACCTTATATGGCAATCGGAAGTCCTTATAAGGTAATCGCAAGGGGACGCATCCCCGTCGCAAGCCAAAATCGCAACAGTGGATCACCCGCTTACGTTGCACGTGTCCATTGTACGTTGATCGACAAAATGTACTAAGCGTGCTAATAATGGGCAGCATGGGAGCCGATCTGCATAGAAAAGCGAATATATTGTAAATGTATACTCTCATCCGGATTTTAAGACCAGAGTGCTCCGCAACAACCAGTCAATTCATGTTCATCAACCATTCACTTCAGCGCCGTCGAACAGAGCTTGGGGTTGATTGACCAAATTGTACAATAGGCTTTTTACTAGGGTGAATGTGACTTGGGCGGGCCTAGAAGTTCCCCATTGCCTCGTCTTAAAGTTCCGGATAGAGAGTATATACATGTACATGTAGATCACTGTCAGTCAGAGAAAAAAGAGAATTATTTCCAAACCTCCAAAACACCACGCGGACTTCAATCCTTCTCTTTGGTGCTCTCTCAAGGCATGGCGTTCGCGTTGGCTTTGAGAGAATTTAGGGAGTTTAAGAAATCAAACGATAAAACGTTAACTTTACGACAACGTTATTTTTTATACCGGAAATGCAATATATAATCTGGTGAATTCGCAGTTCGAAAAATAACGTTGTCGTAAAGTTAACGTTTATCGTTTGATTTCTTAAACTCTCTTTCGAGAAAACTCTAACGTTTGTTATACGTACTGGGTACTAAGCACGTAATATGCTTTGTTATCTCTTTCATGACACGTCTCAACAAAACAATTGCCTACACCTCTGCCGCGAAAGGTCAATACTCCATTTTCCATCTTATACTTCCCTGGACACTCTGAAAGAATAGGTTCAGAGTCAACCACAGGGATAATTTAGGAACCACGTATGGAACTCATGAAAGCGAAAAACGGAGAAGCGAATACAGTTGAATACGGTGGCCGGAAAGGGTATCACAATTAAATACACACGTATGCAAATCGTCTTTTTTATAACTTCGGCGCCCGGTCTATAGTATTTCTGCAGGAACAGGGCCCATATTCATAAAAGTACTTAATGAACAAAGGATAAGTATCACACTTAGACTTAAGTAGTTTTATGAATATGGGTCCTGGCCTACCTAGAACTGCCGCCGGCTTAAGCCCCCAACTCGCAACTCAGGCACCTAACTTGTAAAGCTTGGAGCACATGGATGGCAAAATGCAATGACGCAGGGGTGTTATTAAAGCGGACCGCACACGAGTGCAATTTTGCCTACGGAGATTTTTGCCTCCTACGTACAAATGTCATCGTGTGCGGTGGTCGGAGGCAGAGGCGGAGACGGATTTTTTTGCCTCCAAAGCAGATCAAACATGATGGAATTACGTCACGCCGCATCTAACGTTACAAGAGACAGATTTGCACTCGTGTGCGGCGGCTGACGCACCGTGTGCGGTGACAGGGTGCTGAGACAAAAAACTCATGGAGGCAACGTCGGAGACAGAATTGCACTCGTATGCGGCAGGCTTAAAGTCGGCTGACCCAGTTGAATGACGAGTCGAGCAGCTTTTTGGGTCAGTCAACTTTAAAAACACCCCCACTGCATTGAGACTTGTCGTCCATGCGCGCCTTACAAGTCGGCGCACGGCTGTGGGAGTCAGAATTGGAATTTGAACATTTTGGTGTGGGGAGCATTATTTTAACAGGGCGAAATCGGCGTTTTTACTTTACGTCTTCAGCAGACGAATCATGTGTGCAAAACCAGATAATAGAAATGACTTACTTGATTGTTTTCTTGACTTGGCATTACACGACATTACTATCATCAAAAAGACCAAGGCATTCAGAAGAATCTTCATTTTTGACGAGATTATGGATTCTAGTCGTGTCTGTGAAGGACGCAGTCGGCAACTGAGTGAGCTTCACCACAGATCTGGAGTTAAAATAGGGATCCAGGTCAATAAATCGACAATATCGTCTTAAGTTTCACATCTAATGAGGTGGCCATCTGTTGGTAGCGACATGTTAGCGACATCTGTATGCTGTAAACCCAATATCAATCACTGAACCAATTTGTTTTTGGCTCTTAATGCAACTTCCGCTGTTAATTGGCCGTTCAAAAATCAACATCCTAAATGGTATCCTATTCTTGCGCTGTTTGCCGACGCCTAGTGCGCTTCATTTAGGAATAAGATTAACTTTTGCCATCGTCTGATCATTTTAGAGCGACGTGGGTCGGTCACTTGCATTTTTAAAACAGCTCAGAGTACCACGATACTGACAGACTAATGATTTCCTACTGAAGACATGACACTTACACGTCGTCCAAGTATGGCCGACAAGTGACACTATTTGGACGGCATGCATGTCGTCGATAACATTACGCTAACGATGATTTACTCAGAGTAGTTTCAGAGTTTTTCGTACCATCCATGAGCAGTTAGGAAAAAATAATCAACACAGCTGTACGAAAAGCAGGCGTAAAATACGTAAAATTCTTGATGAGAGCGCATGTGCTGGGATGGGTATGGGCGTACGTGATGCTTCGCCACCATCACGAAATACCGAGCTGGGCACATCACTTTAATGTAATTCCAGAATAGTATGATTCTGGTTAGGTAACAGGCCTACATTTAAATGAATGTGAAAATTTGAAAGTGCTCTCTTACCTCCTGTATGAACGAATGCAAATGGTAACTTCAGTGCGGGTTGTTGACGATGCAACTTTGACTCCCTTTGGAAATACAGAGGTCTTAAGTAGACCTGGCGAGAACACCTGCCGGTGGGTTTTTGTTCTTCAAAACAAAGATTATGATGAATTCTTAGGAAGTTGTACTTTAAAGGTAGAACCTCACTCTCGATCTAGATATATTTTAAATTGAACGATCTTGGCTGGATTGACACGAATATTCTCAGTGACTAATGTAGTTACTGACAATATTCGTTAATACCCAAAACCCGCACTGCCATTTTCAAACCCTGTTGTGCATATACTGTAAATTTGTAGATCCTGGACCATCAACGGATGAAGTACGGTCTTGAGGTCGCCTAGAGTTACATTTTCTCAGGAAGGAACACATTTAATCAAGGAAAAAGCCAATACCCGGTATGTAATATGAAACGCTGGTTCTTGAGTGCTTCTCTAAACCTAATAATTATAATGGGACAAATGTGCAGTTTATTGATTTCCTGCCACAAACAGTTAGAAGTCCCAAGTCTTGAGACAAATGAATAATGATAGGTTCATTGCTTCCTCATCCAGGCCAACATAAAAATTGCATCTGCCCCGAAGTCCCGGCCCGAAGTCCAAACGTTGAAAAAAACACGGCTACACAAGAAGGGAAGTAAGCAGCCACGAGTTGACAATACCTTTCCAACCGTGGCTGGCGGAGGACTAGGCCTATACCTTCCTGAAATCTAAAAAAATCGTCCGGGGGGAGATTACAACGATTCCCCTTTGGGACTTTCTGTGCACGTCTTTATACATGTACATGTACTTGCACAAACGTTCATAACGACTGAGGAAACTCTTGCTTGCACACAATGTGATGTCACTTGAGAAGTTGAGGATTGACATCCAATAAAAGGTCAACAAACCAGCTCCTGGAGACACATGGTCCGTGCACTCGAGTTCCAATATAAATGAACGAACACAATTGCATTGAATCGACAATGCATTTCTAATCTGCTGAAAAATCCACCTTACGTGTTTATGAAACCCACAAAACTCAGAAGCTGAACAGAGTTGTTACCAGCAGCGTAGAGAGAAGATGGCGATCCACTGAATCTATTGTCTTCATAGCTGCCAGGTATTTCATCGCCCTCTCCAAAGACCATGATAAAATGATTATACATGAATATCAAAAAGGTTTGGATAGCAACCATGGTGTTCATAATTCATCTTAGACAAACAAAAACAAGTTAAACTGCAATGATTCAGACTCAGTCTTTATTCTGGAGAAAGCTAGTTTTACATGGTTACAAAAGCGGAAGTTGCATCCTCATGAATGTGCAGGAAAAGGTTTCGACAGAGTTGTGAAAGCCATATTCGATGACCGTGAAACAGATTCCTCTGGCTTTCAGTCAAATGAGCAAGGGCCGTATTCAAAAAAGGTGTTTAAGACTTAGACGCGTGAACTTCGTCAAATGCATGGTGGAAGTGTGTGTATTTAGTGAAGTTACAAGCGTATAAGTCTTAATAGGTATCCTCCACGAGCCAACCTTAAAACCAACGTATACAGTACCGCGACCTAACACTCGCCAACCCCAAGACCGCTTAATGTACACGTCAATAGCACTTTTTCATATCACTATTTGTCTATGCCTGGTAGAATGTCCATAAGTCGCGCTGTCTATTGGCTCTAAAAGTGAAGTCATTGTTCGAGAAGACCGCCCATGCATGATAATAGGTCATCTGAGCATGGCACAGCCAGGATTCCCCGGTCCTATCGTCGGCATGTCATTATCGATCATTGCGTAATATTTTAACCAGGCAAGGATTCGCACATAATTGTCTCGATGCAGACGCCNGTTTTAAGGTTGGCTCGTGGAGGATACCTATTCGCACGATGATCACCCTTTTTGAATACGGCCCAAAAGTATAACGCACTTGTACATGATGTACATGTTGTATGCATGAGTATCGTTGGATGGGTCTTTCTATCGACGGTATGGTGGTGATACCATATGCTCGTCAAAGTCTGGATCCCCTCTACAGACCCTCTCTGTTCTAGAACAACAGCCAGGATAAGGAGCTTTCCGATCCCTGACAATTCTGTCGTAACATCTCTTTGTTGGAGGACTTAGCCAGAGCTGTTGACATCTGAAACGATATGCGAGAGGATGATGCAGGCTACATGGATGGTCATGAAGGCAATAAGGATTTTACGGCGAAATGTACCGGTTATCATTTTGATTTCATAGAACTTTCTCTACACTTAAAGGGCCTTTCGCCCCAGTGTTGGAGAATGTAGGCCTACGATTACAATATAATGCATCCGTGGATACCCTGGAAACGAGAGTTAGATCTACGTTCTCCACATGGGGCGAGGCTGATAAGCGGTAGTTCAACAACACTGTCAATAGAGACCCTTAAAGCCTCACTGTATTGAATTTTACGATATTTTCAAAGTGTTATGAGAATGCAGGTATAGGTCACATAGCCTCTTGAAGGTTCCCAAAATACTTGCCTCATACGTACTTCAAAGAATCAAGCCCTAGTTTTCAGCACACATTGAAAAAACTTAATGTATTCAGATAGAGCATAGTACATTTTACACTACGCTAACGTCGGAGGACGTAAGCACTTTCTGAATTCAATACAGTGAGGCTTTAAAGCGGGTATGTTAGCGCAGAATAGGGAACGAATACTGTGGCACTTTAATAACTCCGTCTATATCACAAGGGCCATGCAGACCCTCCAAGGGACAGAGTGCGTCCATTTAGTATAGGACGTAGGAATCACCTATTATTCAATGATGTTGATGTCCATGATGGGTTATCGCCGAGAGAAATGATATACCGTACCCCGGATGCACATGGGCATACTCGACCAAACAAAGTCGAATGCGTGCAGAGATATCGCCATACGCAAGCAAGCAGTGCAAAATAGAGTATAGGCCTACTCTCCCCGCGGTGGCGAACTGAGGGAACTGGGGATCGTTTTCAATTTCACATCTGTGGAGGTTGTTGTGGACTGAAGAAAATTTTTACCTCCAGTTGGTGATCGCCACCGCGGGGTATACGCGAGACATCTTCGATAATCGAAGGGCGATCTGCTCACCACTGCGTTACATCGCACATCACCCTCCGAGAAATAGACCGGTCCGCGGCGTACCTTGGCACGATGCCAACTTTACCGCTCGACCAATCGTATTGCACTTTATATCGGGTCTTCGGCTACCACTACTTGTACCACGATTCAAATTTTACAACACCGGTTCTGATTGGCCTCCTCTTCGAGAGGCAGCATATTCGCCGCGGACAGGTCAATTTCTCGAAGGGTGATGTGCGATGTAACGCAGTGGTGAGCAGATCAGACTTCGATTATCGAAGATGACGCGAGAGGACTGTATGTAGGTCACTGCCTGCCAAAGAGTAATGCATCAGCCTACGTACCCGTAAGTTAGGATGTAATAATATCCATCGTGTCCAAGTTGACATGTCTGCATAGAACATCTACCGCCTTTACTGCGATATGTCAACATTCCATTTTCCATCCTAAATTTCCCTGGACATTCTAAAAGAAGATGACAGAGTCAACCACCGGAGGTACGGCGCGAATTGAACACATACAGGCGCAAAATGGAGAAGGGAATTGAGTCGAATACGATGGCTGAGAAATGGCATACCGGACTTGGGTGCCAGGGGCCGTATGCATAAGTGTAAAATTTCCCTTGAACTATTGTTCCAAACAAAAGATAAGGGAAATTTTACACTAAAGATGTTTTGTGCATACGGCCCCAGGGTACATATTCATAAAACTACTTAAGTCTAAGTGTGACACTTATCCTTTGTTCAACACAAGTAATAAGTATCACTCTGACTAGGGAGGGTGAGATCAACGACTTATCACGGATCCTTAGCCTACGTATACGGATAGAATTCTGTACAAAGGGGACAAATTTCGTGTCCATTTCGATCCGTATACGTATAAGGATCCGTGATAAGTCGCTGATCGCAACCTCCGTATTGTTTATGAATATGGACCCGGACTTATACTCGGGGAACAGACTTGGATAAATAGGGCGCCTTATGCAACTCGACTTGAGTACCGGTAACTTGCCACCTAACTCGGGGTCCATATTCGTAAACATACTTAAGGGAGACATCCGAAAGATATTGCCCGGCGGGCACTAGTTGTTTTAGTTTTGATTAGCGCACAGCGCCGTCTGTTAATCAGAGGTGACACTACGCTATGGCACAGGCCCCTGGAGAGCTATCAGTGAGTTTAGAACACGTACCTAACCAAACGTATCTAAAAAAACACAACACGTATCTAAAAACACACCCCGAGCTCACGAATTGGTGTGTTTTTTACAAACTAGTGTTTTTTGGTTAGATACGTGTTCTAAACTCACTGATAGCTCTCCAGAGGCCTGTGCCATAGCGTAGTGTCATCGCTGATTAACAGACGGCGCTTTGCGCTGATCAAAACAATAACAACTAGTCCCCGCCGGGCAGTATCTTTCGGATGTCTCACTTTAAGTCAAAGTGTGATATTTATCTTTTTTGTGTTGAACAAAGGATAAGTGTCGATTTTACGAATATGGGCCCACGGGCCCGACCTAAGTAACTCGGGGGAAAATGCTGAATGAGAATAGGTTACTTACTTTTCTTTGCATGTTTTGGCCCCCGAGCATTACATAACATCACTATCATCATAAAGACCCCGATAAAGACCAAGGTATTCACAAGAATCCTCATTTTGCCGGGATAATGGATTCTAGTTGTGACAAGTTGTGTCCGTGTCTGTGTAGGAAAAAGTCAGCAACTGAATGGACTTAACGCACAGATTTAAAAGTTAGAAGAGGGATCAATGTCAATAAAATGACAAAATTGTCTTCCGTTCCACATTTACGATCCTTTCATTCTGGCGCATGCGCGAGTGGTCTTGCGAGGAATCCTACCTACTTGCTGGATAACTGGCAATTTTGGTGAAATTTGTACGATTGACTTGAGGAGCACTTTTCGGCATTTGGTGTATTACCGGTATTTAATATTGGGTTTCCGAAGAATCAGTACATGTATTTGGAAAGGAGCCGTCCGTTGCCGTGACGTTGAACTCCCCCCCCCCCCAAGTCAATAATATTTTTTTCTGGCTGAGTTTTGTTTCCACTGAAACGACCTTCTTTGGGTTAACATGAGCGGTGTTTCGTTGGTTTTTGTGCTGTACTTTTTTGGCAGGAATTGTTAGTTGAAGCTTGGAGGAATTATACTGACACTGTCAGTATAATTCCTCCAAGGTTGAAGTGAGAAAAAAGCTGCTAAGTCAGACCCCTTCTTTTTAAAGATATTTTTTGATGGCTGGCAAAGTTGGGGGGCAGGGTAGATATCTCCCCTAAACTATTCTAAAGACACAGATGCTTCGCCAATATCACAAAATACATGTACCGAACTGAGCAAGTCATTTTGTACAATTCCAGAAACTAGTTTCCTTAAAACAAAAAAAATGGTCACCATGTGATTGTGATTCTCGATCATCAGTATTCGACATACATGAAAGGTCGTCGGTATGAATAAGAGCGAAAACGTCGGTGGGAAAAATTCTGACTTACCTTCTTTGTTAGAGCGAATGGAAATGATTGAGGATTGCCGACGATGAAATTAACTCCCTTTGGAAACACAAACGTCTTAAGTGTTCCTGGTGAGAACACCTGGCAGTGAATTGTTTGCTCTCCTCAACACAGAATTATGAATTTCTTTTACCTCTTTCTTTAAAGGTAGAACCTCACTTTTCATAAGATATGTTGAGGTGGATTTCACAATGGTTTAATACTACATGTATCATCGCTCGATTCATTTGGTACACTACCCATACCACTTCCATTGTGCAAACTTTGTTGTAAATTTTGTACACTCTTGAACCACAATGGATGAAACGATGGTCTAGAGGGACCGTGCAATTGTTTCCGAACGGAAAAAATTTAATCATGGAAAAGTAATCAGCCAATTGTAATATGAAACACCTGGTTCTTGACGAGTGCTTCTGAGACTTGAGTAATCGCACAAATGTGTAATTATTGGCAACTGAATAAACCTGAATTTCATTGCTTCCCCATCGAGAGGAATCGGAACCAGTGTACTGTTGATCTTGGAATAGAGCGGCTTCGAGATATGAGTAGCAGCCCTGCCATGCCTCTGTGTGGATTACTAGTAATTGTAAAACCAATGACAGGCGTTCCGCTCAAAGTTCTCGAATGCTCCGCAAGGTGACTGCATAGCAGCGTTCCGGGTCATTGCGTCTAGGCCAATTAGTAGCTCTGGCCTGAAGTTTTCTGGATGGATGCGTGGAGGGCCGGACAGACGGACGGACGGATGGATGGATGGACGGACTTAGGTAAACAAAATGACGCGATCCCGTGATTGATGTCATAGAGTCAGTACTCGAATACAGCTTGTTTGAGACAGTCGTCTACTGCAGCGTTAGAATGGATCAATGTTGTTCTGGGTGACCTCTCAGATCACCTCGGACGACACAAAGAGGCGCTCTCAACTTATTGCCAAAAGATGGCAGCAAAGCGCTTGCGGACCAATACAAAAGAACATTCTCCGATTGGTGCTCAATCAACCATGAATGGTCCGCGAATTGGGGCGTGTGACACCTATTGTCGTTCAACTGACTGACAGCTCCAATTGCTGCCATTTCCATCTACATGTACATGCGGGTGGCATTACATTTTTTTACCCTCAAGCGAATAAAATGCAGGAAGAAACTTCCAATGATTTGCAATGCCCACTAGCCTGGTTTCGCTGGCCACCGTATAGATGGCGCTGCGTACGCATCACCATCTACACGGTGGCCGATGGAACGAGGTATAATGCATTGTCTTCAACCAGGCAGGGTGATCAGAAAATAGGAACTTCAACACATAAAACTGCTGCCATCTGCTTCCCATAGGCCTAGATTATTGTCCGAGGAGTTGGCCCCCCACTAAACATTTTCCTCGCACACAGAGACGTCCAGCAAAATGCAATCCTCTGGCCACATGCATCCTGTGAATATGTGCTCGCCACGGGTATCATGCTAGTATTTTTAATACACGTGATACATTGAGGCCAGCGGAATATGAAGTGAGTTCTGCACCCCATCTCATCAAGTTTTGGATACCGGTAATCGTAAACCGGGCATTTATAAATTTATTTTCATAGACAAAAAGACAAATTCAACCGCGATGCTGCAGGCTAAATCTTTATTCCGACGAGAGCAAAGTCTACATGTTTACGAAAAGCGAATGTTGCATCCTCGGAGTGAGGGGAAAACTAACAGAGATGCGAAATCCATAGACGTAACGGTGACGACTGTGTTGGATGAATATTCCTCCTGCGGTCAGTAAAATAACCAACAGGAATTCTCTCGTATTTATCGTTGAATGTGTCTTTCTACCCACCACGACTGTTAGAACGGGAATTCAAACCACTACGTCCTCTATCGGCAGCTTCAAGCAAACAGGAATTACGGTCTAAAAATAGTGCATTACCGCCGAAAACCACCAAAAATTTTCAACTTGGGCACGAGTTTTTCGGCCATCCTGGAGCCTGTATTGTCCTCCTGACTGGTTATTACCAATCATAACGAATTGGTCTACATAATTACGTTGAGATATTCGAAAAAAGGTTTGTCTTATTGTTTGAAGATCGGGGAAATACCCTCTGGCAAGGCCGGAACTTACAATGTCCGAGCAAATTTTGCCATTCACTCGTCACACGTTACAAGAACTCACAAATGACTGACGTTATTATGCACATTTAAGACTGCACTTTCACAACAGCCGACCAGAAACAAAGTACACGGTGTAATTACTTCTAGAAACGTTCTCCCGAATTTAGTGAATATGTGGTAAAAAGCTTTTCATATGCAAATTAGTATCGTCGTCATAATAATTCGATTAGCCAATCAGATCGCGGAGTATTGCCGGGTTACTGGAGAGCGACGATTCCAAAGATCTATTGTGTTCTAACAGTCGTGCCACGGGATGGGCCCGTCGGCGTCGGTTTCGGCATTACCTTCCGCTCATCAAAACCTGGTTGCCCTCTACAAACCCGCTTTGTAATACGACAGCAGTCAGGAAAAGGAACCGTGCGATCCCCTCCGCTTGCATGGGTGTAACAATCCTCTGTCGGAGGACTCATCGTGACGGGTGGACATCTGGAATAAGCGAAAAGACCATATACTCTCTAAAAAAGAACGAGTGAAAACCCAATCTTTTAGAGCTAATTCCCGATCGATGAAAGAGCGAAGTTAGGGACTGCTCTTTTAGGAG
>NMRB01002749.1:8017-40296 GCA_002633025.1 Notospermus geniculatus
GTTTTGACGGGCGTTTTTATCGCCGCGATAATCGCCACTTTTTTAACGCTCAGTAAAAAGGGATATCGCTCCGTAGGTCGATCGACTGTTGATCGAGTTTTACCATGGCTTTTTTCTCTCGTTGGCGATGCCACCCGCTGTTGGCGTTTTAGGGGTTTTGACGGGCGTTTTGGATGCGATATCGCCAACCGCATTAAAATCGCCGCGATGTAAACGCCCGTCAAATCGGCCCTTTAGGCCTGCTTTCCATTGGTGCGTTTCCGTGCGCGAAAACGCTCGAAAGCATTGTTTGTTTCCGCGTTGTTGGTCACCGCGCGGAAAAATACAATGCTTTCAAGCTTTCGCTTATTGTTTCCGCTGATCGTTGGTCACGGCGCGGAAAAAAACAATGGTTTCGAGCGTTTCCGCGCACGGAAACGCGCCAATGGAAAGCAGGCCTAGGCAAAAGGTCGGGGTCCACTTGTGCGTTTTGCGCTGTGTGGCCCGTCAAATCGTTTGTTGTTTTCCGCCGCTCTGTTTCCCAATACGGGTCAAAAGCCGCGTTCACATCTAGACCGAACGGGCCGAATTTCCTAGTTCGCATTCGGTCTATCGAGTCAGGCCGATTGACCTACCCTAGGCAGATGTGAAGGGAAATAATGTCCTAGGAAAAACTGTCCCAGGAACAAAAGATCCTATTGTTACATTCTAATCTCTGACAATTGGTTTCTATACGCATGCCGCTTATTCCGTCATTCAACAATAGAAGTGGACACTTTTTACAGGGGACACTTTTTACTGCTACACCTGTCTAGATATTGTGTCTGAACAGTTTGGAGCGATCCAGTCAGTGCGGTGACACTACGCGCCAAACTGAAAACGAAATCGGCCTGAGATCGTTACAAGAAGCGGACTCGCTAGACCCCCGGGGCTAGACAGGTCTCAGATCGGTGCTAATATGAACCCGCCTAAAGTCCTTTTTCAAGAAGGCCTCCTCGTGGCCATATTTCAAGTCCGCTTGGGTTCAAATTTGGTAGAGGGTTTCTAGCTATCTTCACACCAAATCCAAACAGTCCATGTCAAAAATAGCCATGAAATCTGCCATCAAACAGTGGAATATTGAACTTTGACCTCTGTGACCTTGAAAAGTAGGTCAAATCAAAAATCCGGAATGTTTGTGATGTTGTCTCATCAGAGAAACCATCATAGAAGTTTCGTGGTTCTGGCTGGCAGCAGATATGGCCAAAAGAAAGTTTTCACAAAACACTTACAGGCCAGGGTACAACGTAGCACCGGTACATGTAAGTTTCGGTCCAGAGATAGTTTTTACCATGGGGTACCTGTACACCAAATTTGGAGTTTATAAGCCAAGTGGACGGTTTAGAAATGTGCCACCCGTGTTAACGACAACAGACGACAAAGACGATGGACAACACGCCAGAAGAAAAGCTCACCTCACAGAGGTGTATCCATAGCGGTGAGCTAAAGAGGCCAGCACGCAAAAAAATAAGACAAGTAATTTTGGCAATATGAAGTTTATTCCATCTTTACATAGACACCAGCTGCAGTTGAGTTCAGCCATTTTTACACAATAGAGATTTCAACAACAGAAATAACTATCGATATCGATAACAAAAACTATGTGTATAGGCTAAAGAGGAAGTAGGGGGTAATCCAACTTCCCAAATAAGATTTTTATTGGAAATGCATTAGAAGGGACCTGCACAATTCATCGAGATAGCCCAAAATCTGACTTTTACTTGTCCAACCTTTGCGATGTCATTTGTATTTGTATTTGTATTTCATTTTTCCGTCAGGGCCGACGCTATAGCATTATTGGCCTGGGTAAGTACGGAGGAGGCCATCACAAGCTACTCATGTTCCTCACTTGGATGGGGTCTTTACTTGCCCTTGCAAAGACACAAGGTACAAGGCACCACGGCTTACTGTCCCATGCGACGGACTTAAGAAAGAGCCGGGAATGAAATCCCAAGAAATGTGCCACCCGTGTTAACGACAACAGACGACAAAGACGATAGACAACACGCCCATAAGAAAAGCTCACCTCACAGAGGTGTATCCATAGCGGTGAGCTAAAGAGGCCAGCACGCAAAAAAATAAGACAAGTAATTTTGGCAATATGAAGTTTATTCCATCTTTACATAGACACCAGCTGCAGTTGAGTTCAGCCATTTTTACACAATAGAGATTTCAACAACAGAAATATTAACTATCGATATTACCGGTAACAAAAACTATGTGTATGGGCTAAAAAGGAGGTAGGGGGGATTCCAACTTCCCAAATAGATTTTTATTGGAAATGCATTAGAAAGGACCTGGACAATTCATCGAGATCAAAACCCAAAATCCGACTTTTACTTGTCCAACCTTTGCGATGTCATTTGTATTTGTATTTGTATTTCATTTTTCCGTCAGGGCCGACACTATAGCATTATTGGCCCTGGTAAGTACGGAGGAGGCCATCACAAGCTACTCATGTTCCTCACTTGGATGGGGTCTTTTACTTGCCCTTGCAAAGACACAAGGTACAAGGCACCACGGCTTACTGTCCCATGCGACGGACTTAAGAAAGAGCCGGGAATGAAATCCCATATGGCCCGGGCTGGATTCGAACCCGGGACCTGCTGCTTGCTGAGTGGACGTGATAACCACTAGGCTATCAGGCTCCTCGATGTCATTTAAAGGGAGACGCCACTCATTGTAAACTTTTGAATTTTTATCAATCCATGGAGACTAGTGCCATGAGTTGTGATGTCACTAGTGTTTATTAGGCTGATGACCTTTGTAGTGAACAAGCTAATACATGTTCAAGCTAATACATGGTAATACATGTTCAAGCTAATACATGTACTGCCTAGGTCTATTCGTTGTCCACCTTCATAATTAATATGCATTGAGCACATAGAACGTCACATGTGCTGTGCAATATTAAAGCCGCACTGTATTGAATTCAGAAAGTGCTTACGTCCTCCGACGTTAGTGTAGTGTAAAGTGTACTATGGTCTATCTGATTACATTAGACATGTTAGAGATCTGCCTACAGTTTTTTCAATGTGTGCTGAAAACTAGGCCTTGATTCTTTGAAGTACGTATCAGGCAAGCATTTTGGGGACCTTCACGAGGCTATGAGACCTCTACCTGCAGTCTCCTAACACTTTGAAAATATCGGAAAATTCAATACAGTGAGGCTTTAAAAATATTTCAAAAATTCAAAATTTTATACAATGAATGGAGTCTCCCCTTTAATAGGACAATTTTGTTACGTCTACGTCATGAAGTGCTTGTGTAAAGCCTGTGTCACACTGTGGCGACTTAGGCGGGCAAATCCCCGCGACGGGTTTTTGATTAGACCTACATTTCAAGGTGACAGAGGCCGAGGGGTTACGCCCGCAACAGCGTGGCTATTTTTTCATTGTGTGCTGAAAAATAGGCCTTGATTCTCTGAAGTACGTATCAGGCAAGTATTTTGGGGACCTTCACGAGGTATGAGACCTCTACCTGTACTCTCATAACACTTTGAAAATATCGGAAAATTCAATACAGTGAGGCTTTAAAAATATTTCAAAAATTCAGTATTTTACACAATGAATGGAGTCTCCCTTTTAATAGGACAATTTTGTTACGTCTACGTCATGAAGTGCTTGTGTAAAGCCTGTGTCACACTGTGGCGACTTAGGCGGGCAAATCCCCGCGAACTTGAAGGAAATGGTCCATAGACCATGTACGTACCTCTCTCTGTCATTACACTATTATGTCCAAAGGGGTGAGCACACGGTCCACGGACCATTTCATTCTAGTTCGCGGGGATCCCCCGCCTAAGTCGCCCACCCTTAATAAAATCCAACGAGTAATTTGGCACTGAATTCAGCACTACTAACGTACATATGAAATACATACAGCAGCAATATATATGTAGTGATCTTGTTATAACTCCAGGGAGAAAATACATTTATATTTTGTGTCTTTCCAAATATTAGCCATGCTAAAGTATAATTCACCCAAACTTCAACATGGGCAAAGTGCCAAGCTGGAAATGTGCACAGGTCAGTGGTAGTGGCTTACACCCAGATGAGCCCATGGTTCCTGGACCATTTCATCTTAGACTGTAAAGTATAATTCACCCTAACTTCAACATGGGCAAAATGCTAGGCCTGTTGAACAGACATCATAAAGTGAACACAGTGATTAAACCACAAATCACAATATTTACCAGTTGATTGAACACAACCTTGGAGTGTTTGCTATAGACTGTTCAAGTGACCCCAACATCATTAGGTAACTGTGACATGGATTATTTACCACTGACCTGTGCAAATTTCCAAGCTTGGCACTTTGCCCATGTTGAAGTAAGGGTGAATCACACTTTACCCTCATGTTTTTAAATGGAGAAGCCATATGGAGAAGCTGAAACGCCGAAACGATGACAATCATGATGATGTTGAAAGCTCAGGCGCGGATCCAAGGGGGCGCACCCGCCGCACGCCCCCCTTTTGGCCAAAAAATCTTTAAAATCGACCGTGAAATTCTGAAATTTGAAGCAAATCATTGAAATTCACCGCAGATTTCAATGTTTCTAGCACAGTGCGCCCCCTCTTTCCCCAAATCCTGGATCCATCCATGAAGCTGTACACATACATATTTCCTCATTTGATACTTACTACGACATAAATATTTACACACAGAGACACAAAATATCTTTAAATAGACGGATACCGGTACATAATAATCAGTTTCGAAATGAAATTGATCAATCGGACACAATATTGGATCACCTTACCGTTCAATTTTTTCCTCGCAATGACAATCCAACATTTGAATTCAGTGCATTTCGATGCATAAACATGAGCCTAGTTGATCCCATGACCACAAAACTCTTCATTCATTGGTAGGTCACCATGATCGGATGCAGAGAGTTCAAATTGGCTGAACTCTTCAAAATTGCTCGCCAAGGAGTCGTGCGTCCTGACGCCGATGATAATCGCAAAGGAACGCTGGAGTATGAATCAACACGACTTTGTCGGCATCCAGATTTTGGTCGTGCGTACCGTTGGACGCCGATAGTCGTGCATTGAAGTATGAATTAGGTTTAAGGCTGTGTTCGACTCGTGTTCCTGTGTGTGTTCCTGGTGCAGAGAACGGTGTTCTAGAACCAGGATTTGCTACAGGCTCATGGAAAGTAAACAAGTGACCCCAACATCATTAGGTAACTGTGACATGGATTATTTACCACTGACTTGTGCACATTTCCAAGCTTGGCACTTTGCCCGTGTTGAAGTTAGGGTGAATCACACTTTACCCTCATGTTTTTAAATGGAGAAGCCATATGGAGAAGCTGAAAGGCCGAAACAATGACAATCATGACATTCACATGATGATGTTGAAAGCTCAGGTGCAGATCCAAGGGGGGGGGGGCGCACCCGCCACACGCCCCCCCCCTTTCAGCAACAAAATATTTAAAATCGACCGTGAAATTCTGAAATTTGGAGCAAATCATTGAAATTCACCGCAGATTTCAATGTTTCTAGCACAGTGCGCCCCCTCTTTCCCGAAATCCTGGATCCATCCATGAAGCTGTACACATACATATTTCCTCATTTGATACTTACTACGACATAAATATTTACACACAGAGACACAAAATATCTTTAAATAGACGGATACATAATAATCAGTTTCGAAATGAAATTGATCAATCGGACACAATATTGGATCACCTTACCGTTCAATTTTTTCCTCGCAATGACAATCCAGGTGAAAGAATGTACATCATTTACAATATCATACATGTAGCTGTACATACATGGAAATCTCAGAAAATTGCGAAGCTACAAAAAAATATTTACACTGTTGGCCTAAGGCCCCAATTACATAGAAGTATGCGGTACCGGTATACGAAAACGCCGATTGACAATGGCTTCACGGTTGTGAATCCATTTGAAGCCTTTGTTAACCGGCGTTTTCGTATACCGTATACTTCTATGTAATAGGGGCCTAAAGAGCACAAGACCAACACCAGGCAAAATTCATCCCCAAATACTCTTTGTTCACCCTCCTTAAGTGCGCTGTAGAGTTGTGCATATAAAGATGGTAGGGGGACCACGACAGAGGCATCTTCGTATAAAGGCTTGGCATATGACGTCACAAGCCGCCATGCTGGAGTACAAATGTTGCAGAGGCGCAGCGAAATGAGCCCTGCATGCCCCAATGGCATTGCGTCAAACAACTGTGTGGCGCATTTCACGCAAGTCACGTCACGGTCAGCTTACACCTCTGCGGCCTGTGCCCTCCATAATGGCCGCCAGGATGACATCATTGCAAAGCCTCTATAGACCTACATGTAGGCCTATACTAGTACTTCACCTTAGTGCAACCAGGGTTTCTGCCAGAAATTTTCTGAGGTACTACTTTCTTCAAAATCTGTTTCTCTGAGGGTACTAAGATAGTACTCTATACCCTCTGGCAGAAAATCAACCGAGGTAGGCTTCAGGTCGCACCGGAAGATATTTGAGTCCTTCGCTGATTTCCGACATCTTCCCTCACATGTCAGGATCCTGACAAGTATGGCGGCCGAGACCTGTCCTCGTGTAGAAGAGTATCTCAAGGGCAGGGGACCACTCTAATATCACCGTTGACAATAATACCATCCCTACACAATCTACAATACTGATATCACCAATCATATACACCGTAACAAATCTGCATATGGAGTGTCCGACTGCGCGACACCTTGGAATGTGGTCTGGAATGCCCGCCGCTGGGCTTCGTCTCCGAGTTGACCGTAGAAGTCCAACGCCGCGATGCAGAAGAGTCTTCGGTCGACGACCTCCATCTTGCCCATACGTTCGACAATGTGAGGTAAGCTGGATCTAATGTCAAGGACAAAATAACCGAAAACAAGAGCAACGCAAAGCGCGTGCAACTCCCACCGAACGAAAGTTGCCTTCATTGAAATTTTGTGAGCTGGAAGGGATATTTGTGTCAAAGGTCACAATGTCAAGGTCAAAGGTCGCATCGCGCCGGTTGTGGTGTGCGACACACCTTTGACTGCTCAAACACCTTGCCACTTTCTATTGAATTGTCCTCTACATAACAGACCAAGAGCTGCCCTTTTTCGAAACTTAATTTGGGTCCCAAATCTAGACTTAGATATTCTTTTGCGTGGCAATCCTCAGTTTACATTAGAAGAAAACGTATTAATTATGAACTCGGTACAGAAGTACATCACACAAACCAACAGGTTTAATATTGTTGTGGCAGGTCACTCTTAAAGTTTTGTGACATCTTTGGTACCGGTATGTTGGATATCGAAGGAGACGTCGTCTCCGGGGGTCTTGCGGGTTTTTGGCCCCGGTCGGGGTTTTCTTCAGTTGGTGTCTTTACACTTCTGGTAGCTCGACTTGAGGGTGCTGGCCTGAGGAGGGCCCTGGTTGGGGTCGGGAGTTTGCGGGGTCTGGGGGCGGCGTTTCCTTTTATATCATTTTGGGTGTCGATCTTGAAGTGTGCTTTCTGTTGGCTGTCCTTGGTATGTTGGAAGTGTGACTGTAGCATCTGAAATTTCTCTATTATCTATACCCATTTCGTTATTTAAAATACCACCATCAGTATTTTGTTGTCACTTACAAGCGCACACTTTGTTTTCTACATCCTGTATTTTATTCTGTTGCCATCTTTGTAATTGTGACCCAGTGGAGGAGAACAGGGGTAAACACTTTGGTTTATCCCTGTGTCCTCCAATGGGAAACATTAATTTCCTTTTGTTTAAGGAGAGGACATTAATAAGTTCTTCGAACTTACGTCCAATCCTTTTCCTTAATCATTTTGGAATAAGACTGACTGACTGACGGACACACAGGGGTTTCTCTATATCCCTACCGAACTTACGTTCGGTGGGATAATTACCAAATCAAAAATTCAAGCAATTTGTTATGTATCCTTATTAGATATAGCGATGATACAAATTGGACGAAGATCCATTCTCAGTCTTGGAAAAATAGCAGTTTTTGTGATTTTGGTTTTGGCCCCCTAGTGGCCAAATCAAGTATCAGATTTCATCAAAAAGGATACAGAGCCCGCAACCACTGGTTTGTTGAGGCACTGATGAAAAAACACGTCAGACTCCATATAGCCATTGAGACGGGGGTCCGCTGGGTGAAATTTGACAACGACAACATGACCCAGTCGCGTACGAGGGTATGCTGCTTCTGTTGATGAAGGGTGTTGAATACCTGAAAGAATGGTCAAGAATTGATCATCAGAGATTTAAAATTGGTTAGGTGACAACAATACTGTAAAGCAAGATAATTTCGTGGCTGGAAATTTTCGCGAATCAAGAATTATAGACATATTCGTGGCAGGATATCTCTGCCATTTTTGTCATTTTTTTTTTTCACGGACCATATTTATCACTTGCATGTACTCATATTCGCGACAGGAAATTTTCGCGACTCATACACTCTCGCGAAATTTGCGAAAATTTGCTGCACGCGAAATTTTCCTGCTTTACAGTATATAATTCTTCGTCTGCAGCAGGGCATGCAGGCATACCGTAAAGTGAAAATATTTTCATGTCCTAAATGTTCGCAAATGGCCTAAAAATCCAACATTCGTGGGGAGAAATATTCGCGGTGAAGGGCCTCATAAAAATTTTCTGTACGCAAATATATTCGCGAGTGTCGCACTCTGAATAATGAAAAAGATCGACACCACACTTCTCAGGAAGCAGGAAGCTGTATATCCCGGCACGATCTGTACTATCAGCTGCATACCGCAATGCTTATTATCTGCAAACACTCGTTCCGGGCACAAGGGAGACTCCGGGAATGACGTCACAATGGGAATCCCCATGCTGCATTGGTCAACTGGTGCTGATGACTCATCGATGTAGGATTTAGCGGGGAACAAAATTTGCGTCGCGTATGGCGGGCGACGACGGTAATTTGCATTCATGGAGAAAAAATTTAGAAAGCGCTGCAGCAATTCGCGAGAATTTTTCCCCGCGAACATGTTTCGCTATACGGTAAATGAACTGAAGAATCCCTTTTCAACTGTCGTCTCAGGGCTTTCATTAACTTTTTCCCTACCTGGGTCATGACTTCCACAATTTTTTTATGGAAGTCTGACAATTTGGTAAGATGCTGGGGTCTTTAGACTTCCAGCAATTCTTTTTGGGGGTCATGACTTCTTGTTACATTTTACTGGGGTCAAATGTTCCCTTTGTATGCTGCTACCTGTACCGCGTGCGAACCAGGAGTGTGTAGTTGCCATGGGCGACAGGAATCCCCAGCTGCGCTAGCAAGGAATGGGTGTGGTTGAAGGAAATTTGGCTGATGCGACTTGCAATATCTTGATAGCCGCATCAGCTGTGGTCCTACTGGCGTAAATGGAGACTGAGTATACAGATGGGACTTCCACACTTTCTCTATCAGCATATCATCGAATTTACCTGCGTTTTTGAGACTTCAGAGTTGTTTATGTTAGCGTCATTTCCGTAGTTCACATGCGTAATAGACGCCATACACAGGCTTAATGAAAGCCCTGTCGTCTGGCTTCCCCTCTTCAACTGCTGTTCAGAACAAACCAATTTCACCAGCTTCTTTGATCTTCAGTGAAAAATTTCTGATCTGAAAAATTGAGACGCCTACTCACCTGAAATACAACCTTCGCCATGAGCTGTGGATGTGGCTGCTGATTGGATAGAAATTCACCAATCACTTTGTTCATGATATCCTGAGGTGGGAAGAAGTCCGTGAGGAATGTTGGCAGAATCCGAGTGATGACGCTCGCTTCGGCCGGAAAACCTTTGCGAATCCTAAGGGAAAAAAGGGAAAATGGGACTGAGGGTCTCAGCAATGGGACACTTTACTGCCAGAGCTGGCAACCCCTGATTCATGCCTTCTGGCATTTTTCCTGAAATTTCACCATTTTCTGGAATTTTAGGGTGCCTTTCTGTTTACTGTACTCTCATTTTGGATTCCTTAACTGTCATTTTTAAATGCTATCCCAGGCATAGATCCATAACATAAAACTGTTTGGGTTCGGAGACTGTTTGGACTACTCGCAGGGTACTGATGGACGCCTCGTTTAACATAGGCCATTGAACCATCTTTTTTTGAAGATGGGGAATTGGCCTAGTGGTTTAAGGCGTGCTGCCCCTTAGTGCTGGCGATTGATGCCTTATGCGAGGGTCCGTGGGTTCGAATCTGGTAGGAAGCAATGTCTTTCACCTTAGAAACCCGATTCTATTTCATATTCCAGGCATGGATCAAGGATTTTTTACAGAGGGGTCAGGGCCGCTGAGGGTGGTTGTTGCAGGCGGGCACCAAAGATACCCGCGCTGATGGGCTGTATTCGACTCCCTGTTCTCATCTGCACCCGAACAGGCCGAGAACAAGTAAAGTGTTCTCGAGTCTCGAATAGGAAAGTGCAGGTTACTATGGTTTCACTTCCGGCGTCAATACGGCGTCCTAAAAACCCCAAAGTTTTTCAAGAATACTTCCAAATTATTCAGTTTAGAATAAGGATATGTCATTCATGTCATTTCTGCTTGATCCTAAACCTCGAATAATTACATTATGATCTGACAAAAAATATTTATAAAGTTGCCGCCAGTGTCCGCCATCTTTGTTCTCGACTGTTCCCGTCTGCACCACCAGCCGAGGTGGTGTGAGATTCGGGAACAGGAACACGTTCCCGAACGCGTTCTCGGCTGTTCGACACTTCAAGAACACCGTTCTCTGCACCGGAACACATAAGAACAGGGAGTCGAATACACCAATGGGGTGTGGGGGTCATCCCCCAGAAAATTTTCAAATCTTTGTTGGAAAGGTCTACGTCGGTCAAGCCAAATTTGAAACTCGCCAATATTTTTACCTTTCAAAGAGTACGGTCACCCTTTCCATGGCTGCGATGAGTGATTCTGGGTCTTGCGTCATATGAACCTTGGCGGGGGCGTTTGCATTCTGAAAGTCGGGATCGGTCAACAACGTGGTTGGTGTCCATTGGTCACTATTTTTACCTGAAAGCGAATACGACCAGTATATTTTCTGCTCCACAGAATTTTTATTCATTTCATACTTGGTGACGGTGGTGTAGTGGTTCGGGTCTCCGACCAGCGGTCAGAGGGTCCCGGGTTCGAATCCCACTGGGCGTGATACTTTGGGCAAGTCTCTTTGCCTCACTCACTGGCCTCTCTCCATAGTGTTCTCCACACCAGTTAAATAAAGCGCAGCCCGCCCCTCTTAAAAATACCGACAGCAAAATCTGCCCCTCTTAAAAATTCGTCCCCCCTAATACTTATGATATAGATCGCTAAATTTTGCATCTCAGATGCTCAGAAAACGCATCTCAGAGCACCTAAAATCCAAATTTCGCTGGGGAGGCCCCCCGCCAGAAGGCGCTTTTGGCTCCTCGCGTGGTTTTACGGCACCAGGCCCACCGCCACCCAAACCATAGAGAACACTGGTGTATAAATGGGTACCGGTCGGAAATGCTCGGATTGCAGCGCTGAATGAGCAGCTCATCTGAGTTCTACTGAAAGGTTTCAGGACAGACTGGGGTTAAAGTGTAAAGTCGGATGAGAACCTCTACCGTTGTTGATATCAGACTATAAACCCCAAACTGTAACTTTAACTTTAAACACAAAGCCTGCAGCACCCACACGACTTTTCACGCTCATTGCTAGCAATTTTATTGCCATGCGGTGGTAGATTCCTGAGCCCCAAAAAGATTGTGTGAACGTGACTTGAACTTGAACTTGACTCACCTGAGTACATGTAAGTGAGAAGAAGTCCAAGAGCGGCCAGCATTCGCTGAGGACTCGGCAGACATATCCTAAACAAAGCAAAATCATAGTAAATATTTGTAATGTTTGCAAAATAACTACAGTACAGGTCACAACTGACATCCCTAAATTCGCGTAACTTACGCAACAACTCACGAGCTATGTTACGAGGTGAGTTACACAGTGAGTTACGCGAATTCCGCTAGCTACGCACTGATTTACGAGGCGAGTTACGCGATTTTGGCGAGTTACGCAGTGAGTTACGCGAAACCAAAGCCGTGAGTTACGCGTAACTTACGAGTAACTTACGCGAAGCCGTAGGGATGTCAATTGTGACCTGTACTGTAAGTTCAGTGCTCCAATACCATGAACTCGTTGACTATCAGCATCGTAAAATGGGCAGCACACCAGGCGATATTGCAAGGGATTTGATCGCCACCGACATTTGAATTCAGTGCATTTCGATGCATAAACATGAGCCTAGTTGATCCCATGACCACAAAACTCTTCATTCATTGGTAGGTCACCATGATCCGATGCATGCAGAGAGTTCAAATTGGTTGAACTCTTCAAAATTGCTCGCCAAGGAGTCGTGCGTCCTGACGCCGATGATAATCGCAAAGGAACGCTGGAGTATGAATCAACACGACTTTGTCGGCATCCAGATTTTGGTCGTGCGTCGGACGCCGATAGTCGTGCGTTGAAGTATGAATTAGGTTTAAGGCTGTGTTCGACTCGTGTTCCTGGTGCAGAGAATGGTGTTCTGGAACCAAGATTTGCTACAGGCTCATGGAAAGTAAACAAGTGACCCCAACATCATTAGGTAACTGTGACATGGATTATTTACCACTGACCTGTGCACATTTCCAAGCTTGGCACTTTGCCCATATTGAAGTTAAGGTGAATCACACTTTACCCTCATTAGGTATCATGTTTTTAAATGGAGAAGCTGCAAGGCCGAAACGATGACAATCATGATGATGTTGAAAGCTCAGGCGCGGATCCAAGGGGGCGCACCCGCCGCACGCCCCCCCCTTTCAGCAACAAAATATTTAAAATCGACCGTGAAATTCTGAAATTTGGAGCAAATCATTGAAATTCACCGCAGATTTCAATGTTTCTAGCACAGTGCGCCCCCTCTTTCCCGAAATCCTGGTACCATCCATGAAGCTGTACACATACGTATTTCCTCATTTGATACTCACTACGACATAAATATTTACACACAGAGACACAAAATATCTTTAAATAGACGGATACATAATTATCAGTTTCGAAATGAAATTGATCAATCGGACACAATATTGGATCACCTTACCATTCAATTTTTTCCTCGCAATGACAATCCAGGTGAAAGAATGTACATCATTTACAATATCATACATGTAGCTGTACATACATGGAAATCTCAGAAAATTGCAAAGCTAGAAAAAAATATTTACACTGTTGGCCAAAATACTAAGGGCCATATTCATAAAGGGTGTTTAGCCTAATCAGCGTACAAATTCTGCATTACACAGGTGAAAGGCCTAGAAAACTATTGTCTGATGTCTGTATGGTGCTTTACGCAGGATAATCACACGCGTCTAACTATCCTGTGTCTAAGTCCAAGAGGACAAAGGAAAAGTTAAACGATCAGGCAGGCTTGTCTAGAATTTGTCCAACACTTTCTTTTGTCCTCCCACACTGAGACGCAGGAAAGTTAGACGCATGTGATCATCTTGTGGGTAAATGCCAGAGATCAGGCAGCATACAGAAAGCAGAACAATAGTTTTCTAGGCCTTTAACCTGTGTAATGCAGAACTTGTACGCTGATTAGGCTAAACACCCTTTATGAATACGGCCCTAAACCTTCACCCATCTAAAGTCTGCTGAGTTTTCGTGCATGTAAAGGTGGTAGGGGGACCATGACAGGGGTATGTAGGTCCATACTTCACCTTAGAAACCTATCATGGTCCTTGTGTTGTACACTGCGTAGAGATCCTGGCGGACTTTAGATGGGCGAAAGTCCAGTGGAACTGCATCCACTGCGAGTTGCAGCAACCATGATGTGTGTATTGTACACATGCCAGTCACCCATCCACGTAGTGATCATGCTCTCTGTTGCTTAACTTCTAGCGCCGAGGCCAACGGGCTAACCGCTAGGCTGTTCTGCCTTTCACCAGCAGGGCAGACCAAAATCAGTTACATGATGTTGAGGAATATGTAGCTATTCGATGCTGGAATTGCACTTTACCCACATTTAATCTGTTATTCCACGAGTCAGTCGAGTCACAGTGCACAGGGGAGAGAGACATCTTTACAGGGGGAAGCGACGTTCTTTCGGGTCTTCTGAAATCTCCCAAATTGGGCTTCAGGTCTCCCCAGACGATATTTGGGCTCCTTTGCCGATTTCCGACATCTTCCGTTACATGTCAGGATCCTGACGAGTATGGCGGCCGAGACCTGTCCTCGTGTAGAAGAGTATCTCAAGGGCAGGGAACCAGTCTAATATCACCGTTGACAATAATACCATCCCTACACAATCTACAATACTGATATCACCAATCATATACACCGTAACAAATCAGCATATGGAGTGTCTGACTGTGCGACTCCTTGGAATGTGGTCTGGAATGCCCGCCGCTGCGCTTCGTCGCCGAGTTGACCGTAGAAGTCCAACGCTGCGATGCAGAAGAGTCTTCGGTCGACGACCTCCATCTTGCCCATACGTTCGACAATGTGAGGTAAGCTGCATCTAATGTCAAGGACAAAATAACTGAAAATTACCAAATCAAAAATTCAAGCAATTTGTTACCGGTATGTATCCTTATTACAGTACAGGTCACAACTGACATCCCTAAATTCACGTAAGTTACGCGTAAGTCACTAGTAACTTACGCAACAACTCACGAGCTATGTTACGCGTAACTTACGAGGTGAGTTACGCGAATTTCGCTAGCTACGCCGTGATTTACGAGGCGAGTTACGCGATTTTGGCGAGTTACGCAGTGAGTTACGCGAAACCAAAAGCCGTGAGTTACGTGTAAGTTACGCGTAACTTACGAGTAACTTACGCGAAGCCGTAGGAATGTCAATAGGAGCAGTCAGCTGCGCATATTGCCAACAGATGGCAGCAAAGTCTTAGCGGACCAATGTAAAGGAAAATCTACGTGATTGCTGCTCGATCGATAGTGACTGGGTCCGCTAGATGCATTGAATTGGGCTGTAGTGACACCTAGTGGTCAACTCGCTGACAGCTCCTATTGTGACCTGTACTGTAGATATACTGATGATACAAATTGGTCGAAGATCCATTCTCAGTCTTGGAAAAATAGCAGTTTTTGTGATTTTGGTTTTGGCCCCCTAGTGGCCAAGTCCAGAACCAAGATTTCATCAAAAAGGATACAGAGCTCGCAGCCACTGGTTTGTTGAGGCACTGATAAAGAAACACGTCAGACTCCATATAGCCATTGAGACGGGGGTACGCTGGGTGAAATTTGACAACGACAACATGACCCAGTCGCGTACGAGGGTGTGCTGCTTCTGTTGATGAAGGGTGTTGAATACCTGAAAGAATGGTCAAGAATTGAAAAGTTGGTTAGGTGACAACATTATATAATTCTTCGTCTGTAGCAGGGCATACAGGCATAAATAAACTAAAGCCACATTCACATCTGGACTGATGTGAGACCGAATTCTCTGTTCACATTCGCGGATGCGCATTGGCTAGGCCGGTCTAGCTAAGGCACGTTCACATAACGATCTAGATTGGCCTGAACAGTTAGTGCACATTGCCATTAAGTGCCATTAAGCGTTCACACTACAAAGTTTTTAAAAATGCGATCTTGGGTCAGTCCATCAAGTCCGCTTCTTGTAGCAATCTCAGGCCGATTTAGCTAGTGCGCTTTAGCCCCAGGTTGGTCTAGACATGTGTCTGAACAGTTCTGGGTGGTCCAGTCAGCGCAGTCATACTACGCACCAAACTGTTCTGGTTCAGACACATGTCTCGACCGGCCTAGGGTTAATATCGCTACAAGAAACGGACTCGATAGACCAGCCCAAGATTGCATTAAAAACTTTGTAGTGTGAATGGTTAATGCGCACCAGCTGTTTGGGCCGGTCTCAGATTGCTTTAAAGTACTAATGTGAATGCGCCTTAAAGAAAGCCTCTTGAACTGTCGTTTGGCTTCCTTCTTCAACTGTTGTTTGGAAAATCAATTTCAACACCTTCTTTGATCTTCAGTGAAAAATTTTTCATCTGAAAAACTGAGACGCCCACTCACCTGAAATACGACCTTCGCCATGAGCTGTGGATGTGGCTGCTGATTGGATAGAAATTCACCAATCACTTTGTTCATGATATCCTGAGGTGGGAAGAAGTCCGTGAGGAATGTTGGCAGAATCCGCGTGATGACGCTTGCTTCGGCCGGAAAACCCTTGCGAATCCTAAGGAAAAAAGGGAAAATGGCACTCAGGGTCTCAGCAATGGGAGACTTTACTGCTGCTAGAGGCCGTCTGTTGGCGGTCCTCGAATGTCACAGATGTAGGCCTTATGTGGCTGCTCAATGACGTCAAATTTCCTGACGTTTTAGGACTGCTAACTGGTGGTGGCATCTCATGGCAGTAAAGTCTCCCAATATAGCCTAGTATAATAGTATACATGTATATAGCACCTAACCCCCCAAAAATTCCTAGAACAGGTTTTTCAACTGTTTCTGGTAGTATTTGATGTGGAGAATAACATACTAAAAGTCTATCAAGTCAGGCCATCGAAAAGGGGTGAATCCAAGATGACGTTCAACATGGCCGCTGATACATTAAAACAGCCATAACTCTCTTATTTTCCAACCTAAAAGGGTAATTCTGGTGTCTACCCCCTGGTTTTAGGGGTCAAGGAACACACTGAAAACAACAGAAGTGCAATAAAGTCACTAGAATTAACTCAATCCAAGATGGCGTCCAAAATGGGGTGAGGTGGTAATTTTTCATAAATCAACCAGCCTAATATTATAGATATTAGGCCACATAAAATAAATAACTTGTTTCTCATCAGAACATTGGTGAAGGTAAGGTCCGTCAGGGCAATTTATATTTTATATTTTATATTTAAATTTCTAGGAATTTTAAATTTCTAGGAATTTTACGGAGAAAGATAGACCAGGGCAATTTATAATTTTCTTTTTGAAGAAAATGTATATCAAAGTGGAACAGTTCGGGGTCATGAAGGTCGGCCCGGGAATAGGGAGACCACACACACGTGGCAAATTCAGGCTTGTCACAACTGTTTACAACCTGTCAGTGTCAGGTTGCCAGAATTGACTTTTTACACATCATGCTGCCCTGGAAAATGAGTGTTTTTTATCTTTGAAAATACAAATTTTTATTCAGCTGTGTTTATTTTGTCAGGCCGGCCCATTTATAATTTATATTTTGAAAATATAAAATATAAAAAAATATCCACCCGGCACGAAAAATCCGGCCGGCCGCTGATGAGAAACAAGTAATTTTTTTTATGTGGCCTTAAAGAGCTTTCCAACAAAGATGGTGGCTCCCACACGACGTTGTGTCCATTCATTGTCCAAGCATGTCCAAGCCTGGGTAGCTCTTCCGTACTTACCAGGGCCAATGATGCTATGGCGTCGGCCCTGACGGAAATGTCAAATACAAGCATGACATAAAACCTACCAAACACATCCTCTCAGACAATTGTTTTACCTAAACTTTTGTGCCCATGGCCCGCATGACCATCTTAGCGTGCCAGCGGCCCTTGAATGGCATTAAGCTTCTGACACCATACGGTGAGAACTGTTAGACCGCCTGCGCCATCTTTGTGGGAAAGGTCTACATATCGCCAAATTTGAAACTTGTTAATATTTTTACCTTTCAAAGAGTACGGTCACCCTTTCCATGGCTGCGATGAGGGATTCTGGATCCTGTGTCATATGAACCTTGGCGGGGGCATTTGCATTCTGAAAGTCGGGATCGGTCAACAACGTGGTTGGTGTCCATTGGTCACTATTTTTACCTGAAAGCGAATACGACCAGTAAATTTTCTGCTCCACAGAATTTTTATTCATTTACCGTACTTGGTAACGGTGGTGTAGTGGTTCGGGTCCAGGGGCGGATCCAGGATTTTCTCGAGGGGTGGGTTCTGAAGGTAGAGGGACCAGGACTCGCTTGTGCCTGCGCCGCGTGCCTCATCAGCGCCGAATTAGCGGGGGGTCTGGGGGACCTCCCCAGGAAAATTTTGAAAATTAGAAGCTGTGAGACACGATTTCCTGGCATCTGAGGTTGAGAAAGTCTTATACAAACATTTTTTTGAACAGTGTGATCTTCCTGTTCTTACCAGCCAGCCCGATGCCACGCCTCTTAGACATTTCGAAATAGTGCAAGCATACACAATGCACTGCAGTAGGCCTACCAGTATAATACTAGTAGTAAGGCGACAGTTTTACCAAGCAGGGGAAGAGAATTTCGTCGAATCATCGATGCAACGACTGTATCACCATGATTACATCAAAGACACGGGCAGGCGCTACGCCACAAGCTAGATATGTTTAGAGAAAAAAATGTTATCTTTGGTCGCCGACGGGGGGGTTCCAACCCCCAGAACACCCCCTCTGTATCCGCCCCTGGGGTCTCCGACTAGCGGTTAGAGGGTCCTGGGTTCGAATCCCACTGGGCGTGAGACTTTGGGCAAGTCTCTTTGCCTCACTGGCCTCTCTCTACCCAGGTGTACAAATGGGTACCGGTTGGAAATGCTCAGATTGTAGCGCTGAATGAGCAGCTCATCTGAGTTCTACTGAAAAGTTTCAGGATAGACTGGGGTTAAAGTGTGAAGTCGGATGAGAACCTCTACCGTTGTTGATATCAGACTATAAACCCCAAACTGTAACTTTTAACTTTAAACACAAAGCCTGCAGCACATCACACGACTTTTCACGCTTATTGCTAGCAATTTTATTGCCATGTGATGGTAGATTCCTGGGCCCCCAAGAGATCAGCGTTATATAGTCCGACACAACCTTCGCGCGACCCAGTGGAATGCGGAAGTAGGCTTACCACAAACCACACACTGACCACAAATCTTATTCAATAAATGACTCTTGAATAACCGACTGGACAGCCTGATCAAACTAGAAATATTAAATTCGCTCAACAGCGAATTTGATGACCTCCACACATCCAGATATGCCAGAGCCAACATGTTTCTCCATCCTTGGGACTGAAAGTGCCAAGTCTGATGATAATCTTGGTGCTACTGAACATGTTGAAATTCGTTGAGACGATCTGGTCGACATTAGTGTAGGCCAAGCTACATACCGGGGCTACATCCATAGATAGATGCACACGGGCTTTACACTGCGTTTGTCGCTCCTGTTTACGTCGCTTAAACATGTTAAAACATCCTATTTTTGTGATGATGATTCTCGAAAGTTTTTAAGAATAAAGGGTTGAGAGTTGAGGATTGGATTGAGGATTGGATGTGATGTGTAACGATAATCTTTGGAGACTGAATACTGAAGTTATCCACGGCACTACGCCGTCAGAACTGACACGAGCACATGTACGCCGCCATGCTGACCTAAATATCATGTCGATCGCCGATTGGCCAGATGACTGACCTAGAAATTATTCCTGGAACGTGTGCAGTAGTGTGTGACGTCACCGTGCATCCGAGAAAATGACGTCAGCGAAAGCTGGAGCGCGCCGCGAGTGACGCTGTGTTGCTGGGGGCGACGTCATGGTTGTTGACTGCGTCACGATCTCAGCGAGCCGGCGAATTTTTCATTAAAAATCGCAATCAGTTAATAATGCAAGTATGTAAAATTCCAGCCTTTCAGACCTGGCAAAAATCATATTGCTGCTTGTGATGAAGTTTGAGCGCGATCCGTTCAGTGGTTTTTGCAAAACCGTCCCGGGAATGTGAAAATTGGAGAGAAAGAAAGAAAGAAAGAAATCCTGCGAAACCAATATGTCCTCCCCACCGTGAGGTGTGGAGGCCATAATTATACTCTCCTCTACTTTCACTCGCACAATTAGGCAGCCGCAGGCTGTTGTCAGATTTCGTATTTCCGCATTCCTTTGGGTCGCGCGAAGGCTGTGTCGGACTTTATCTAGGATTTCAGAAGGGCACGGTGCAAACTTGTGAAAAGGGCACTTCAGCCTAGACTAGAGGCCTGACGGCCTGGATAGCTACGCTGGGCTAGTTCCTTTTAGAATCTGTCACAGCTCTCGAAATGCCTGTCGTCAGACCTGTGGGCCAGCCACCAGTCAAATTGCTTCTGCCACGTCAAGTATGGCCCAAAATTGCGCGATAGCTTAGTATAGTGGTCTTTAAGTAGGTCAGTAGGTCGTGAAAGTGGGTCAGCTAGAATCTAGTCATCATAAGCTTTAGTTTGACACCAAAGACGACTACCTTAGGGTTAGTAGTCTTTAAGTAGGTCAGTAGGTCATAAAAGTGGGTCAGAGATAATCTAGTCTTCATAAGCTTCAGTTTGATACCAAACATGACTACCTTAACTCTAGTAGTCTTTAAGTAGGTCAGTAGGTCATAAAAGTGCGTCAGAGAGAATCTAGTCTTCATAAGCTTCAGTTTGATACCAAACATGACTACCTTAACTCTAGTAGTCTTTAAGTAGGTCAGTAGGTCATNTTGTTAGGTAAAATGATAATGCGTACAGAGAATGGTCAAAGATGCTGCCACTGCAACACTAATCCTGTGCCAGCAGTGCTGCGAATCGGCGATATTAACTATTTTGCAGGAACTACTTTCATGCCACCTCCCATACAGCCCAGGGTATGCTATTAGCTACGCTTCCAGCGTAGCTAAAAAGGGCACTTTTTATTCGCGACACTTCTACTAACAGAATTTGAGAGGCTTCTCAGTTAAAAATGTCTTTACAATTCCAGTCAACAGCCAACTTAAGGCCGTTTCTAAGGTGATACCAAAAGGGACCATGGCAGAGGGTCTGGGAGGTACTAAAACCTAGGGGCACAGCGGCATCCTAGGGGGTTAAAAAGGGGCACAGCTGCGCCCCCTTTCGGCGGCACAGCGTACCGCCACTCTAAAATGGCCTAGATATAACCCAAGAGATTGTGTGATTGTGACTCACCTGAGTACATGTAAGTGAGAAGAAGTCCAAGAGCGGCCAGCATTCGCTGAGGACTCGGCAGACATATCCTGAACAAAGCAAAATCATAGTAAATATTTGTAATGTTTGCAAAATTACTAAGTTACCTGTAGAAATCACCTATCTTGGGCCTCGTGGCATATATTGTGTAACGATCCAGTGAGACGTTAGGAGGGAGAAGGTCCCAGTGTTACCGCCAGAGGGTACTAAGGGTACGGTACTATGCTAGTCCTCAAAGGAACAGAAAAGGGCCATTTTCTTTAATTTCATGGGGTTTTCAGGGTCGAATCTACGATTTTGGAAAAGAGGGGACGCACTGTGCTAGAAACATTGAAATCTGCAGTGAATTTCAATGATTTGTTTCAAATTTCAGAATTTCACGGTTGATTTTATAGATTTGTTGGCCAAAAGTGGGGGGGGGGCGTGCGCCGGGTGCGCCCCCCTTGGATCCGTGCCTGCTGGTTTTTGCTGATTTTGGAAAAAATTTCTAGCTGTAACCCTTGGCCCAATATATCACTGCCCTCTAAACGGAATATCCTGAACTTACCGATCAACACTCAATTTAATGAGAGTTTCGGCATCGAGTGCTGTGAGTGCGTCTGCCAATAGGAGGCGCTCCAGGCCTCGTAATATCGCCATGTAGATCGATAAGGGTGTTGACTCTTCCATCCCCGAGGCCGTCGTAAAGGCATACTGTAGAATCTTTGAATGAAATTCGGTCTCTCTGATTTCTTCATGGAAATTTTCAATGATGTAGAATGCGGTGGCCCACATGACCAGCATGTGCTGTTCACTGTTGATGAGGGGTCTGGAACGAAAATGAACAGTAAGGGGTGTTGCTAAGGGGCCGAACATTTAGTACGTACACACCAAAACCCCGATTTCTGGTCCCCCCGGTTCTGCCCAGGAATGAACAAGTGCCAGTGAACATGAGCTCATTTGGCGTCAAAATAACCCCGATACACTCAATTGCAACTTAGGCAGCCCGCCATTGTCATTATTGTTGGTCAGAACTGTGTCAGGAAGCCCCGCCGGGAAGCACATTTGGTGAATGGGAACAGAAAGGAAATTCGGAAGTGTGCGTGGCAGGCATCTCACATGGCATGCTTCATTAGTTCTGATGGTTGGAAAATAGTCTTTTTAGGCCGCGTGCTGGCCAGCATTTCTGTGTCCTGAACGGGGCCGTCCGGCGCCGTCCAGCAGTGGCAGACCCCCTGACCCCCTCCCCCTGTATGCACTTGTACTTACACAACAGATCCCGACAAATGCTTCAGAAGATAATCCGTCACCATCGGAAGAAGTATCTTTGTGCTCTCAAGAAGGTTGGCCTCCAGTAAGTACAGACTCCCATAGAGGGCGCTGATTTTGGATGGGAGGTGCGTACTGCGTAGTGCCAGTTCGACCGTCTTCACCACCTTCTCTAGGACAACTTGATCCTGAAAATGGAAAGAACGAGCTCATCAAGCAAGGCTCCTCGATCGGCCAATCACCAGCCGAACGGGCTATCACACCAACATTGGTCGGTAGGTTGGTGTGATACAAATGTGCGAAGTTCAAGACGGCAAGCAGGGCTTTGGTCTCGTCTATCCACTTGCTTCTGTGAGTGGATGAGGAGCAGTGAGGTACTCTAAACCCTGAAATTTTCGCAGCACTAATTGTTCGCGATTTTCGTACTTCACAAATTCGCCGAGAATAAATTTCGCGATTATGGCCCTTGGGCTTCAGAAATGTTTAAAACCCAGCGATTTAAGTTCGCGTTTTGACCCCTCATCGCGAAAATAAAATGCTCGCGAAAATTTCAGGGTTTACAGTACATTACGCTGCACAATTGACCACCCCGCACAGGCCATCATCCGCGTACGGCATGCAGCGTCATGCACGTACCGTCCTCGTATCTTCCGCGGACATCGCGTGCCATCATGAAAGGCACGCAGAGAAATGCAACGTCATTCGCCCATGGTGTGCGGACGTCACGCAGAAGAGATGCATGACGCACCTGTACCATACGCAATGAACTGAAGCGTACCTTCCGCGTGATGTGCACGGATAAAGGTAGGTCAATTGTGCAACGTACCGTAAAACCACTGCAGTTGGGGGATGAGGTCAAGAGTGAGTGGGGGTTACATCAGGGTTGGGGTGGGGACACTTACCATGCCGACAACTGCTGCTGCCTTACAGATACCCACGATTAAGTACTGATTCAGGAGTTCATCCTCACTTGGATGCATTCGCTGTACCTCCAACAGGTTATCCAGCATCCACTCAAACTGATGCTTCTCTGTGAAGAGGTCACTGAGTGCAACAACCTGAAATAAACAAAGAGACAACTCGTTGAGCCTAAGCTCAACAGACAAAATCTATGAGAATACTCAACGGCGGAACCTTCCTTATGCCCCATCACACTGAGCTAGTTCTCAGTACGTTCTTGAAAATTTTGCCGAACGGGCTCAAACTGTGTGTGAACAGAGTGGATGTAGTGGCATCTTTTTACAGTCTTTTTACGAACTTCGTGGACGGGAAGGATGCTCCAGAACATCGATACATTATTTGGCCAAGGGTTACACGTTCTAGCCATTTTACGATTTTTTTAGGACGGGGCAGGACGTTTTGAGAAGTACTTCAGTGTGACAGGCCCTTTAATCAAGAGAAATAAAAGTTTTTGATTTAAACTTTGAATTTGCTCTCATTCACACAACAAAGTTTTATGTTCAATTGGCATTGACGGATATGTACTTAGGCATGTCAGATGGTTAAACCCCACCGATAACATAGTCCTATTACCTCAGTGCAAAAGTCAAAGTGCGTACACACAAGGGGCGGGGGTAGATACCAATCAGTATTCTCTGCATCGCTTTTTGTCAGGGTGGCCCAGCCTACCTTGGCATGTTACTACCCTACCTTAGAAGTAGCACCCTACATTACAGCCCAATTTTGTAATGGTTTTCTATTACACCCCCTACCTTAAATTGGTGACCACCCTATCTTAATTTGCAAGATAATGGGAAAACCTGGAGTTTCAAAGGTACCACCCTACCTTAAAGAAATCCTGCGGAGAACATTGACCAATGCGTACAAGCGCGTACGGGGGGGAGGGGGTCCAAAAATCTGGGTTTTGGTGCGTACGTACTAAATGGACGGCCCCTACCAACAAGTGACAAGATTACTTACAGATTTGACTGTTTCGTTGAGCTGCATGAGTGGAGTCTTCGGATTTGCACCAGGTGACAGCCATTGCGAATACAACTCCAACAAGAACTGTAGACAAGAATGGACGTCAAGTCCGCTAAGACTCGACGACCTTTGCTTCCGAAATGTATCTTTATAAGCACCATCGTCCGTTGTTTCTTCTTCCAGTTTGTTCAGGTCCAGAAGGCCTATGAGTGACCAGATGGACTCAATGGACATCTGGAATGGAATCAAGGAGGAGCAGCTGGATGAGTGGGTCCCGGGCCCCCCACTCCTTAATTTTAGGGTACACATATGCTTGTACCAGAGTTTGAAAAGGACCTCCTTATGGAAGGAACCAAGGGAAATTTTCCACCCCTTTCTGTGGGCTTTTTTCGTCCAATTAGACCCCCTAATAGAAGGAACCAAGATATTTTCACCCCTTTTTTGGGATTTTTCATGCAATTAGACCCCCTAATTGAAGGGATTTTCACCCCCTTTTTACAAGCTTTTTCATTGAGAATAGGACTTTCATACCCCTTTTTATTATTTTTTCGGGAAGAGAACCTTTTGACCCCCTTTTTCAAAGTACCCCTAAGTCATTCAAAGTACCCCTATTTTTAGTGTTTTTCGGGAATTTTCCCCCGAACAGTGCTGCCAAAAATGACCCCTTTTCCTGAGAAAATTGGAACGAGCATGCGGTATGGTTGACCCCTGAGTGAGGGCCCGGGCAGTGGGTAGATAAAGTCAGGCAACATCTAAGCGCCACCCAATGGAATGCGGAAGTTAGGCAATATATGAGGTGGATTTTCCACGGATCTTTTTAATCACACGCAACTCTTGAATAACCGATCGACAGCGTGATCAGACTATACAAACAGACTTTAGTGGTGCCCAGTAGTGTGGAATGGATCATAACCGGTTACGCACGTCGAATGCATAAATATGACAAGAAATAACCAGGGATTTTACCTGTCCAAGAGAGAATCCCTCAGCACCAAGTTTCCGTTCTCTGTTATCGTCGAAGAGGTATTTTAATTTCTCGGAGTCCTTACCCATCTGGGTGTAGGTGTGATGAGTGATGATATCAGATCTAGGAAAGAAGGGAAAACTATGTAGCAAGTGACGCAATATTATTACCGAAGTTTACATGTTCGGCCAATTTTTTTCGCGACCTTGTCATGAAGTGCATAGATTTTTTCTTCACTTGACACGTCACCGGCAGAATTGCATACACGTTAATGATTGGTTGATTTCAAAGTTGGTTTTAACACCGGTTTTACAATACTTTAAAGCATTGTAAAACCGGTGTTAAAACCAACTTCGATATCACCCAATGCATCTAAATAGCATGGTACATGTATTTCATATCAGCGAACTCTACTGTTCACGGATGCAGCCAATGAAAAACAGGAATGTTTTTGCAAAGTTTACACAACTGACCGTGATGGCCATGTTCTGACGTTGTCACTGGTATTGTCATTACGCACGACGTCAATGACATAAGTGACGCCGAGCCTCGCCAGCAAATGAGCTGAAATTCCTGTGGAAATTTACCGTTTCAAACTGATTTCCAAGCCACTCTAATTCTTTGCGCAAATGTTGGCTTTGATACCCAAATTTGTGAATAGTGGCGTTCTCGGCTTCGGCAACAAAAATGAAGCCATGTAATATGTGTCTATTTTGGACATGTCGCATCCAGCGATAATTTATGGTAACGAACTACCGGTATATTCTACAAAACTACATGTATGCCACGACGGAGCAGTGAACTCATCTGCCCCAAGATTTGAGCAGACAGCATCTTCTGCTGAAGGTTTCTAAAAACCTTGGAGATGATAAATTGGAAAAATTTGAAGAAACATTCTTCAGTTGATTGACAGGAACAACCTTTCTTCAAATATTTTTCAATCAATACCATAGGATGTGAGAAAACTTTGACAGAAGATGCCGTCTGCTGGACTCATGGGGGCAGACAAGACGAAAGCACAACTTACTTCTCTCGGCTTATAGCGTATATCTCCCTCTCCACCATTCCACGGATAATCGCCAACTTCTTTCCACAACGAGTCAGGAGGAACGCGAGAGGTTTATCCCGCGGCCGCAGCTCATGTAAACTGTTACACGGGTTGCCCGAGTGTGGCGTCAGGGACGACTGTACCAGTAACGACGTGATGCATCTCACGGCAAGAACAGCGCATTGTGTACGCTCTATGTCTTCCTGAAATGAAGTTAGAAGAAAAAGTCACATTTTAGATAATTTTCAAATTTTTTGCACCGAAAATGTCAGTACTATTACTTTCATAAATGAAGTGGTCCATGGACCATGTGCTCACCTGGGTATATGTACCAGAAGAACAAAATGACAAATGTTAAAATCGAAATGTTCCTGGGCAAGCCTTGAGGTCCAGGTACAGAGGGTACCCAGACACCTGATCACACCAAGTCAGAAGATATTAGGTCAAATAGCCACGAAGCGTGCCACCAAATGACAAAATTTTTAACTCTGACCTTTGACCTTGAAAAGTATCGAATATGAAATAGAAGTTGGGCCTCTAAGGTGAAAGACATTGCTTCCTACCAGATTCGAACCCACGGACCCTCGCATAAGGCATCAATCGCCAGCACTAAGGGGCAGCACGCCTTAAACCACTAGGCCAAATCCCCATCTTCAAAAAAAGATGGTTCAATGGCCTATGTTTAAACGAGGCGTCAATCAGTAGGGCAAATCAAAAACCCGTTACATGGCATGTATCCTCATGAGATGTACCGATGATGAAAATTTGGAGACGATCCAGACGTTAGCTCAGTAATTATTGGAATTTGAGTTTTTGTTTTTGCCACCTGGTGGCCAAGAATCGAATCGGACCGAAACTTGGTGTCATAGATCAACTGACATCGGGGTGTATATGTACCAAGTTTCAGGTCAAAAGCCCTAGCAGTTACGAAACGTGCCACCAAAAGGCAAAATTTCGAACTGAGTGTACCAAGCTCCTACCTCGATTGTTGGATGTTGTTCTAAGGTGAGTGGCACGGGGTTGATCACTCCGAGTAAGCTCATCCACGTTTCTTCAAACTGCTGCCGACTTGTCCAACCTACAACAAGAAATACAACATCATGAAGAATTATGAAATCAAAACAGCCATATCCTTCACAGCAGCAGTTATGCTAGTAGGATCATTTTGTTGAGGAAAGCAAAATCTGCACACTTACCCAAGAAATAGCCTACAGACAATTCTCAAATTGATGTAAACGACAAAGATCTGCGCACTTCCGCCAAAATCGCAACCATAACCTTGGTCTGAAACTGAATGACATGACGCAGAGAACCCCACGACAGTGACTTCGACGACGTTGCATCAGAGTTGACCATTGCTGAATCATGGATTGCGTCATGTCAGCTGGTTTCAGATCGAGGTTTTTGGTTGCGATTTCGGCCAAAGTGTGCAGATCTGTGAATTTGAAAATCATCTATACGAGTAAATTAACTTATCTGCTACCAGCCTTGAGCAGACAGTATCTTTTGTTGAAGTTTTCTCAAAGCCTCAGAAATGAATTGGAAAAAATTTGAAGAAACATTCTTCAGATGGTTGATAGGAACAAACTTTCTTTAAATATTTTTCAATCAATACCATAGGATGTGAGAAAACTTTGACAGAAGATGTCGTCTGCTGGACTCTGGGGACAGATTGTAAGCTGAAGTAGCAGTTTGTCCGTTGGATTGTGTCGTCAAGTACATGTATATAGCATTATTTTGTCAACAAAATACAATTTCCTGCACACTTACACAAGAAATAGACAAGTAACAGCCTGTCCTGTGAATTTGTCACAATGTATAATAGTATTTTCTTAAAGCTGAACTTAATAGATATAAACCCCAAGCGGCAGAGGTAGAAATTACGAACAGCCACAAGGCACTTCCAAACTACCTCTGAAAACGATACACCCTCTCGGACGGTCACAGTTGGTTTCACTTTCACCACGCACTTGAACAGAAAAGATCTCAGCACAGGTGCCAATGAGATAAAAACGAAAAATATTCTGTGATGGTACCGAGATTCGAACCCACAACCCTCTGATCGATTCGCCAACCTCTTTCTGTACGCGCTACGAAGACTGCTCGCTTGCATGACGGTAATTCCGATCGCTTTATTTCCTCATGGAGATCTTCAAAACCACAGCGCCTTTATTGTAGATCGGCGTCGTTGTATGCAAGCAGTCTTCGTGGCGCGTACAGAAAGAGGTTAGCGAATCGATCAGAGGGTTGTGGGTTCGAATCTCTGTGCCATCACAGATTATTTTTCGTTTTTTCTCATTTGGCACCTGTGCTGAGATCTTTACTGTTCAAGAGCGTGGTGGCAAGTGAAACCAACTGTGACCGTCCGAGAGGGTGTATCGTTTTCAGAGGGAGTTTGGAAGTGCCTTGTGGCTGTTCGTAATTTCTACCTCTGCCGCTTGGGGTTTATATCTATTAAGTTCAGCTTTAAGGACAGGAAGGATTCCTGAAAACGTACCCAAGGTATTTATTCTGAATATAAACTCTCTAAGTACTTCTTTTTCCTGGAGGTATTCAAGTGGCAGTGGTGGTAGACATGTCTTCATCTCGCCGTCCGTGGGAGGGTGCCACCCCATCTTCCACACAAACAGCGGCGTGCGAGCGTAGCTGTTTACGAGGGGTAAACGGGCAAGACCTGAAAAAGGTATCAACTAAAATTTGAGAAGAGTTTGTTTGTTCGCGATTTTCTCCAAGATTAATGAACGGATCGCCGCCAAATTTGGTATGCACAAGCAGACAGACCTCAGAAGTGTCAGTACGAAGCCCAAATTTTGATATGACTTATAGTTTTCAAAATATCAAGATATTGGCTGGTATTCATAAAAGTTAGCAAATGCTTTTACTTAAGATTTGCACAGCGAGGTCCAATGCGAATATACTACAAAACATGAAGTAAAGCATTTGCTAGCTTTTATGAATATCAGCCATTAACAAAAACAACAGTGCGGTTTAGGCCTTGTGACATCATGACGTCACCGAGATTGCCATCATGTCATCCGTGACGTCAGCAACGTCAAGTGTAATGGAATGACGTGATTACGCCAGTCGAACGAGTATGACGTGATTACATCCCCCAAGCACTCCTAATGACGTGACGCGTCTCGCATGAATTTAGAAGTTCCCCACCTGAACGGGTATTGCCTAGTATGTTACATACTAGGCAATACATTGTATCAAAAGGTGCATTCACACAAAACCAGATTGAGGTGCGCTTTGTGGTGTGGTTCCCGCAAGCAATGCTTCAACGTTATTTCAATGAAGTGTCGAAACAAAATCATCTGGGAGAATCGGCATACTGCATTGGATGTCGCTGAATGATCAACAAGGGCTGTCAGACTGCCTGTGCGTTGATCTGCTACTGTTTACCTGTTACGTACCGGCAGTACATTTCAGCCTTTGAAATATGCAGGTTCACCAAGGCCTAACACTTTCCTCAAATGTGTGGCGGTCTAGGAAAACCCGTCGGAAGTCGCTGAATGATCAACAAGGGCTGTCAGATTGCCTGTGCACTGAGCTACTACTGTTCACCTGTTACGTAATACATTTCAGCTATTGAAATGTGCGGGTTCACCAAGGCCATTAACACTTTTTCAAACACGACATCCGACAGGTTTTCCTAGGCCGCCTCACAAATGTGACATCCGGCACGTTTTCTTCGACCGCCTCATGAAATTGACATCCGGCGGGTTTTCCTAGGCAGCATCACAAATATCACTTACCGATGATAGCATTTCTTAGTGGCGAGGCAAGGTATTGTGAGATCTTTGAATTGTTGACATGGTGAGCCAAGAGGTGACTGTTTAGACAATGGACAAGCTCAGAGATTTGATCACAGGCTTGGATGGCGTAATGGAAATCTGCAAAAAAGAGACAGACATCTCACTTATCTGACCCCCAAATTTGAGCAGACGGTATCTTCTGAATTGGAAAGAATTTGAAGAAAAGTTCTTCAGATGGTTGAAAGGAACAATCTTTCTTCAAATATTTTTCAATTGTTCCATACATGTAGGTGAATATTGCCCCATTGACACTTGCTCAAGAAAACTCTCATGGCATCCAAGGTTTGAGCAGAGAGTATCTTCTGTTGAAGTTTTCTAAAAGCCTCGGAAATGAATTGGAAAAAGTTTGAAGAAACATTCTTCAGATGGTTGATAGGAACAACCTTTCTTCAAATATTTTTCAATCAATACCATAGAATGTGAGAAAACTTTGACAGAAGATGTCGTCTGCTGGACATTGGGCATTGATGAGTTAAGCCCTGTGGTAGAGCATTGGAAATAGAAACTCAAGGCCCTTGCTTTAAAATCTTGGTTAGGGGATTCCCTTGTGATGTGAGAACCCTTACCGTCTCTGCCTTCCACCTCATCCAGGGCATCCTGATGGATGTGACAGACTAGTTTCTCTCCTGGTAACAGCACCACTGAAATAAATACAGGAAGTTCGCAAGTCAGGAAATGTGACGTAGTTCTTTCAGTTCCAAACATGCCCAAAATATTTCAGACACTTTCTCTTCTTCAGCATACCCACATAGTGACTATTTCTCTTTATTGCAGCATCAAATGGGCCAAGGTATCTCAACGTCTGCTTTTACAGCATTGACACATCTACCCCTTGAGTCCAGCAGACGGCATCTTCTGTCAAAATTTTCTCACATCCTATGGGATTGATTGAAAAGTATTTGAAGAAAGTTTGTTCCTATCAACCATCTGAAGAATACTTCTTCAAATTTTTTCCAATTCCTTTCCAAGGATTTTAGAAAACTTCAACAGAAGATAACGTCTGCTCAAACCTGGGGCAGTGAGTTAGTCAAAGCAGGCTGAAGGTGGGATCAGCAACCTCAACACTACATGTAATTTCGAAGTTACAACACCAGATGGGGCAGATGAGTTGAAGTCCAGCAACATCTAACTTCGACCCAATGGAATGCGGATGTCAGGAAATGAGACAGGGGCGGTATGCATAAAACATCTTAAGTGTAAAATTTCCCTTATCTTTTGTTTCGAACAATAGTTTAAGGGAAATCTTACACTTAAGATGTTTTATGCATACGGGCCCAGGAATTTGCGGTTTTCAATTATGCATTCGACCTGCGAAACCGGTGACGGTCCGTTGCACACTATTGGGCACCACTAAAGTCTGTTGCATAGTCTGATCGATTGTCGATCGGGTTACTCAAGAGTTGCGTGCGATTAAAGATCCATGGAAAATCCAACTAATATATTGCCTAACTTCCACATTCCATTGGGTCGCTCTTAGACGTTGCCAGACTTTAAAGCAGGGTGTCATGTGCTGCCCTTTTCCCACAGTTCTCTTTTCTACCCTGTATTTAAAATCCCCAGCTCAACTTACTTGAAATGACTAGTTGATGTACCCCACTAACACAAGTACAACAGGCTCATGTACACTTGTACCATTTAAAGCAGGGTGTCATGTGCTGCCCTTTTCCCACAGTTCTCGTCTACCCTGCATTTAAAATTCCTAGCTCAACTTACTTGAAATGACTAGTTGATGTACCCCACTAATACACGAGTACAACAGGCTTATGTTTTCTATTTGGCCAATCACAGATGAGAGTTGTGGACTTTGTAAAGTGACCGCGAGGAGTTCGAGGGTCGTCTGGAGGTGATCTGATGACGGCATGTGTTCATGGACCAACATCCACGTCATCATCTGAAACGGAAAGAAATGTACGGGGGTCAAACAAGTTGAATTTCCAAGAAATGGCACACCGCATTGGACTTCTAGATAATGCTAAGTTCCCACTCTCGTGCGGTCCGTTACGAACGTCACGATTGGTCATTCGTAGCTGATCGTGGAATATTTGTTTACTTCTCTGAAGTTTCACGTTTGGATACGAGGTGATGCGAGTCGATACGTTCTGATGCGCTTGGATGCGACATGGTCGCGATTGGTCAATTTCAGGTGGCACGAATCGCGCACGATTGAAATCGTGGTCTTAATCGTGGTGATCCTATCAGATCTTATCACATCTTGAGGTCAGTCGTGGCAATCATGTTGATCGTAGAACATTTTTTAACCGTCAAAAACTTGTCTACGTTGACCACGATTGCCACGACAGGCCTTTATATTTCCCTAATTTGGGCTATTTCTGTTTACGGTGGTATTGGGCCAAAGGCCCCATCAGAGCGCCGAAGGCGCGAT
>NMRB01002749.1:50469-68807 GCA_002633025.1 Notospermus geniculatus
GGTTAGAAAGTAATTTGCCAAAGAAGCAACACATGACAATGCATGAGAGACTGTCACAATCATACCATAATCACAACTTCCTGCAAGGTGATTTCTGTAATATTTCAAGTCTCAGGACACAATGAAAGGGGCCAATGACAATGTATGTGATTTTAAATCGGCACATATCAATGTATCTAGCTCCACCATCCTTGATGCCCGAATATGAAGACATCATCTTCAAACATTGTTCGCAAACTAAACCTTCTTCGACTGCACCAGCTATTGCATTGTATATGTACTTTCGGTCAACATCAGTCGTGATGGATACAGGAGCAGCAGGAGTTATGCCACAACATGTACTAGTGTGTTCGAATATGACCTATATTTGTTGTACAGTTTGATTATGAACAAAATAAAACATTCTGGCTTTCAATTAAATGTGCATCTTACTGAGCTTTCTTCTAATGTTTAAAACATTCTGGCTTTCAATTAAATGTGCATCTTTACTGAGATTTGTAATTCTAATGTTACAAATCCATGACACCTTGATCATGTTGATCCTCTCTATAACCTTTAGTCTCGTGCCACCAGACTCTTGCAATTTCCAATAAATTTCCACTGACAACCTCGGAGTATGACCGAGGGGCTGGTTGCGCGAGACTATATAACATTGCCCATCGACCGAACTTTCCACATTGCCACTCAGTAATTTCTAAGGGCGGTCTTCAAATTGGCTCAGAAGCCAATTTCTAGTTCTTACTTGCGATAACTGTAAATGTTGATACACGCCATCTGGTGGCACGCATTTGAACGAACCGACCTCGAACTAGATCGAGGCGGGTTCGGTAACCCGCACCGTGTAAAAGCGATCAATCCATCCTGAACCGAACCCGCCCGAGGAGGGTGGAGGTAGGTTTCCTCGAACCAGCACCGTGTAAAAAGGGCTAATATGACAATTAGTTTTCAATTCAATATTTTTTGTCTTGATAAATTCAGCACTTTGGAAAGGTTGACTACTTTGCAATGGAGTGCAGTAAAAATACACACTTTTTATAGGAAATGAAATACTTGTAAAAAACAGAAAAAAAACTCACCACATAATCACAGAAAAGCATGAGGCCACTGCGTCGCACCACTTCACGATTGCAACTTCGGACAATAGGGGGCTTGTTCTCTAAACTCAGCGAATTTTGGCGACTGAAAGAGAACACACAAATGACACTGGTACGAACATTCAATTTAATCCCTCCCCAAAAATTTGTAGTCTGCAAGGTCCCCCTTTTTGTGTAACATTTGTGAATACTGGTGTAATATTTTTCATTGCCCCCTATTTGCCAATGCCTGCCAACAAATGGAGAGGCACTGATAAACATGTCTCCCTTTTTTTGAGTGTCCACCAAACAATAATATGGGAGGCATTCTAGGTCATTACAAATTCCATTTTCACCATGGTGTTTCCTGCTTTAGTTGCCGACAAGTGGGGTGCAGGCCTTAACTCATCTGCCCCCCCGAGTCTAGCAGACGGCATCTTCTGTCAAAATTTTCTCACATCCTATGTTGTTGATGAAAAAATAATTGAAGAAAATTTATCCCTACAAACCATCTGAAGAATGCTTCTTCAGATTTCTTCCAATTCATTTGCCCAGGCATCAGAAAACTTGTCAGAAGACAATGTCTGTTCAAACCTGTGGGAAGCTGAATGAGGAACCGGAGTGCCCAAAGGAGGCACTCAGTTTTAACACAAAAGCGCATGCGCTGCGACGTCGAAAATGTCATTGACGTTGCACATCATTCGTGATGTTATGTGCGATGCGTCATTCAGAATCAATGACGTTGCTCTTCAGTCTGTTATTTACGCTAAAATAGTCAATTTTATCAATGAAATTCAACATGTTCCCGCCTGAATTTTCGTTTGAAAACATTCAGATAAATTCAGTCAGCCCTTTACTTGATGATGAACGTGTAAAATTCGAAATTCGATGGGCTACTTCAGGTGTATTAGGGCTAGAAGTAGGGTGTAGTTTCAGAATTAAATGGCAAAAAATGTTGGCTTTTTTTCAACGTCATAGTTTTAACTGAGTTGTTCGTCAGCGCCACGTCACGGACTAGTTCTTCCGGTTCCTCATTCCATTGACGAGTGAAAGGCCTAGTTGGTACTCACCTCGGACTCGCCATAATGTACTTCTGCGGTGTCTGCATGACCTTACTCCACCACTGTTGGTTGTCGTAGTTCAACTGAATCAGAATATTACACCACTGAAGAGTCAAGGTTGGATACGTATCTGCTAAACTGTGGAATGCTTCGTTGATAGACTCGACCGAGTAGAACGCCTCGTCAGCTGGCTTTCGAATGAGGCTCATTGTTGCCGTGGCAACCCGTCGGAATTGCCCTGGAATTGAATTCAGTCGAAAACTAAAGTCATTGTTTGTGCTACGGTAATTTTTTTGAATTTGGAACAATGTAAACGCGATTTCCCGGGCATTTCAGCCAAATAATAAATCCTAGCTACGACGTCACCCGACTCCACAAACCAGACGAGAGGACCAAGAGGAGATTCTGAACTCAGGCCGAGACGAGACTGGTTCTTCGTTTCAGCATGTTTACGTAATGGTGGTTACTAGTACGTCTGATGATAGACTGGTACCACAATCCTCCGTTAGATGGGTATCCATCTAGCGGAGGATCGTGGTACCAATCTAGACTGATGAGTGAGAGTGAGGTTCGGATGGATATTCGGAACTGATTTATCGTCGGGCACGTGTCTGGCTTCGTCAATTCAATTCTGTGCGACTTGATGCCCAGCGGAGCATTCCCACCCCCTCCTTCAATTTTTAATACGGACTTGCATGAATCTCAAGACCCAATATTTCGCCTCTGAACCGCAGAAAAAGTCTCATCTCTGTATTAAGCAATGAGTGTGCACAGAGTATGCAGTGAGGAAATCATTTTCACTCTGAGCTTACTATAATCCCATTTTTTGCTAAAGTTTTCTCACATCCTATGGTATTGATTGAAAAATATTTGAAGAAAGTTTGTTCCTGTGAACCATCTAAAGAATGTTTCTTCAAATTTTTTTGAAATCATAGGTTTGCTTCAAATTTTTTTCCAATTCATTTGCCCAGCCATCAGAAAACTTGGCATAAGACACTGTCTGCTCAAACCTGGGGGCAGATGTGTTAATGTACAAACCTGATTGGAACATATGCGTGATGTAGAGCAGTAGATGAGCCGTCTGCTGGGCGAGGAACAGGCATCCTTGGGTACCGCCCGCCAACGATGAACACCAATGGTTAATCTCCGTCGCGACCATACCGACCAATTGCAACAGGAGCCGCGAGAAAATCTCCTCCGGGGGAATGTGTTCGGGGCCCTTTTCGGCGACAGGCAGAGGGTCCGAGACGCGTCCCATATGGCTGTCAACGGTCTTGGAATGGATCTGTATGAAGAGTCCGAGTTCTTGTAGCCTTGACAGGACGACCTCCTCCTTGGACTGGGATATGAGGACGCGGAGGATGGAGCATATTAAGCACATCCAGCGCTGCAGACGACCAATGGAACTCTGAAATATAAATGTAGAGGAGTTTTGTTATATAGCTCATCCCCCCCCCCCAATTATAGCAAATGGCATCTCCCGTCAAAGTTTTCTCATATCCTGTGGTATTGATTGAAAATTATTTGAAGAAATATTGTTCCTCTGAACCATCTGAAGAATGTTTCTTCAAATTTTTTCCAATTCATTTCCAAGGCTTTGAGAAAACTTCAACAGAAGATACCGTCTGCTCAAACCTTGGAGCAGATGAGTTAAGGAAACTGTCACTAATCCACGTCCTGAAGGACGAGTACCGTATTCCAAAACCCTGTCTTGACAACAAGTGCCACAGGCCTACCTGTTGGCACTGTGCTTATGAATCGAGAGTTCTCAGTCTCATTTTCTTTCTAACAAAATTTCCTATCCATTCACATCAATAGTTTGGGTCCCTGGATATTGGAAGTACAGCGGAACCCCGGTCGGCGACCACCTCAGTAACGCGACCAACCCGCAAACACGACCACTAACCCACTGTCCCGAATGGTGTCCCCTTTATTTCCCATTTAAAGACCCCGCTAAGCCGACCACCCCGGTATCCAGACCGCAACCACTGCTTTTGTTCTCCCAAATGACACTTTCGACCCCGGTAACCCGACCATGAACACCCTAATTGCCCTAATCAGCAGGGCTTGACATAAGCCGAGGCCATTTTCCAAAACACCCTTGCTGGCCCTCTAAAGTGTCCAGGGCCATGGCTGGCTGACCCTTGGCCTATTGTGTGCCTTCATTTGATTAATGTGATAATAAACTGGGTCTAGGCCAAGGCCTAGCTGAAATTGACCATCCAAGACCTTGGGCAACAATCACTTTGGATTAGAATAGAGGGCCAGCAAGGGTGTTTTGGAAAATGGCCTTGGCTTATGTCAAGCCCTGAATCAGGGCTAATTAGCGTAAGACAATCGCGATTACCAATTAAGCCAAACACTAACAGTGAGCACAACAGACCAAAAAAGTTAGCAAAACAACTCACTGACAATCAAGAAGCCATCAATAAACAAAACAACTGGACCAGCTGATCGACTGATCAAGGGAGTTAGGCAGGCAGGATCTGCCGTTTTGGCCACCGACGAGCATATCTCGGCAGCTGGCTCTCAGGCCTGATCTCAGTGTTACCGGGGTTCCACTGTATGTGATTGTGTTGTTTTTGGACCATGCCATATACACATGACTTTCATACTTACCAACTCTGGTGGAGGGCCCAGCAGTGTCTTCAGTAAGACATCCACAGGTCTGAAGACACTCGGAGCCACAGCTTCAAACAGACGATGAAGGACATCGAGGGCTACCTGGTTGTCTAAATTAATCTGGAACGAAAAGACATCTGCCTTAACTCATCTGCCCCCCTGTGAGCAGACAGTATCTTCTGTTGAAGTTTTCAAAAATCCTTGGGAATGAATTGGAAAAAATTTGAAGAAAGATTTTTCAGATGGTTGATAGGAACAACTTTTCTTCAAATATTTTTCAATTTGTATCATGGGATCTGAGAAAACTTGGACAGAAGATGCTGTCTGCTGGACTCTGGGGTACACGCGTCAAAAACTCAAACAGTCCACTTAGTGGTGTACAGATCTGAAATTGACAACAAGGGTATTACAATGCCTGCGTTGTCAGAGAGAGTCGCCCTCTCTATCAAATGAAGAAAAGGGTTGCGCTCAAGACTGAACGAGTGCCGGTTGGAACAGGGGGTCCCCCAGAAAAATTTGAAATCTTGACTTCCTGAAATGCGATTTCCTGGCACCTGAGAGTCGAAATAATGAGCTCATTTGGCATCAAAATGATCCCGATCAACTCTTAGGCAGTCAACCGTTGTCGTCGTTGGTCAGAGCTGTGTCAGGAAGCCTCGCTGGGAAGCACATTTGGTGAATGGGAACAGAAAGGAAATTTGGAAGTGTGCGTGGCGGGCATCTCTCGTGATCGGATAATACTTATTTTAGGCCGAGTGCTGGTGGGCATTTCTGCGTCCTGGACGGTGCCGTCTGGCGCCGACCAGCAGCGGCAGGACCCTGGAAGAATAGGTCACACTGGAAATTGAACCTGGGACCTCAGCAGCGACAGGCGCCGATGTTTCCCTGCACCACTCTGACAGCCCTACAAGGATTCTGCCTACCTGTAGGCCGGCCAACATCGGTAGCACCAAATCGATCACTTGACGTGACAATCTCTTCCACTTGTCCTCGCTCTCGCGATGGCACTGGTGCAGCACAATAATAAACATCTCCAATACCTGCAAAAAGGACACAAAATAAATGTACTGTTTTTGGTCTATTTGCAGTATCTTTTGTTGAAGTTTCTAAAAGCCTTGAAAATGAATTGGAAAAAACTTGAAAATGAATTGGAAAAAATTTGAAGAAACATTCTTCAGATGGTTCACAGGAACAACATTTCTTCAAATATTTTTCAATCAATACCATAGGATGTGAGAAAACTTTGACAGAAGATGCCGTCTGCTGGACTCCGGGGCAGATGAGTTAAACCCTTTGAACGCTGAGGTCCCTGATGTTTTTTTACCTATGTGCTGATATCCTGAGGCAAAACAATCGCAAAATAATTTTTTTAAGAATTTACTTGTTTCACTTGTTCCTTGTCCGGCCTGGTGGGGTGAAGGAGGCCTAGCCCCAGCCCTCTGGGCAACAACACCACCGGCCAGACCCCTGCTTCTGCCTGCATGTCAACGACGACCCTGCCCCTTTGAGGTGGGGGTACGTTTTGTGGGACATCCTGTACTTATGATCTAAAGCACTCATAATCATCACTGGTATTCTGCCGTTCATCCTCGCTAATTTCATCTTTAAAGGTGCTCTAGTTCGAATTGTAAACATTACAGTTTGTTTATTTACATGGTTGATTATAATAGTTATTTTTCCTCGGACAGGTGGCAGCACCGTGTATACCAAAACATTAATGTTATCTATTTTTATATCTATCTTGATAAATGTTCTTGTAACTGTAATATATTTATGACTTTATGCTCAAAAACAAACAAAAAGTTGTGAAAGGCGAGATTTAATTAGATTTTATCTGATTTGTTAGTACCAGAAGTTGACAATAGGTGGCACACTGTAATGTTTACAATTCGAACTCGAGCACCTTTAAAGTCACTTTCCTTGCTGCTCGGGTCCTTAGGGTTTGAAACCCTCCTGGTAATGACTCACCTGGTAGTACTGTATAAGTCTTAGCAGCATGGAGACGACGACTTCTCTCTGAGTATCCAGGTCCTTCCCAGCTTCCGATTTATTGTTCCTCAACACAAACAGGTCATGGACAATGGGCTGCAGGGCTGGAATGGCTGAAAAATTGGAGAAATATAAATGTAAAACAACAACATAAAGGTAAACACAGCATACACTTCTTCAGCAAACGTGACCCGCAGACCTGTCAAGTCTCCCGCATCTGGCGGGAGACTCACGCATTTGGACCCTAATCTCCAGCATTCCCGCGGGCATGAGTGGTTTCTCCCGCATCATGACAATCTCTCCAGCCATAAGCAGATTTTTTGTTCATTTCGCTTGTAAAACCTCCCGCATCCTGTTTCGCGCCAAAAACGTAGCATGATTTTGTCAACTTCGTCGCGATCTTACCAACAGTTTGGCGCCATTTGTTGCGTTCACGGAACTCTCTGCCTGTGCATGAATGAGTTCAGGCCCAGGCACGAGATTGGTTGGTGCCACCTGCAAGTGGGCATTTGTCTAACTAATGCAGAATGAAGTTTGATTTAAATGACAATGATGAAGCAGGCGAACAGTGGATCACAATCCACCTCCATCCGCGAAGCATAAAAGGCCTTTTGTGGAGTTGGGAGCTCCCTGGATCACTATAAAAACGTGTTTTTCAGATATAGTAGGAAAAATAGTAAATCTCCCGCACTGGACCCTAATCTCCAGCAAAGAAGGAGCTGAAACTCCAGCATTGGCCCAAGGGACCCTTGAGAGCTCTGGACCCGTGACAAAAAAAAGTTGGAGTGCGCCGGAAAGACGGCCCAACATGACACCAGAGAACAATTGCAGAAATGGACAAGTCAAATTTCACAGTCCAGCCACAAACGACCGATGACGTCAAAACTGCTCCGCACGATGTTTTGACATCTACACCTGTAGTGTTGACGCCATGTTTTCAACAGCCAATATGGCGACATATGTGACCCGGCACAGCAAAATGAGTCGGAAGTCGCACAGAAGAAGACCGAAGGTGGAACCAGACAGCAACCACAGAAATCAACCAAGTCAAATTTCACAATGGGCAGACAATCCTGAAATCAGCGAACCGTTGGTGTCACCTGGGACATGTTGGGTCTTCTTATGTGCGCATTCCGACTCATTTTGTCGTCCCGGGTCACATATATGAAGTGTGATGTAACGTGGAAAACCTCTAGACGATTGATTCTCGAATTCGCAGATCTGCGCACTTCTGCTGAAATCGTAACCACAACCTCGATCTCAAACCAGCTAAGGTGACGCAATCCATGATTCAGCAATGGTCGACTCTGAGACAACGTCATCGAAGTCACTGTCATGGGGTTCTCTGCGTCACATCATTCAGTTTCAGACCGAGGTTCTGGTTGCAATTTCTGCGGAAGTGTGCAGATCTTTCTCGTTTTTTACGTCAATTTGAGAATTGTCTATAGAAGTTCTTCACATGACGTCACAGCTCCAAATATCCACCATATTGGCCGTCAAATGACGCAACGTCACAGCATCAACACAGCGTTTTTGACGTGGTTTGTACGTTGTCGCATTCATCGGACCTCTTCTACACTGTTCTACAGCAAGCCGTATGGACGATTCGCTTTGTTTTCAACACGGTTTTCACACCAGACCAACTACTTATGCTCAGAAACTGTGAGAGGTAAAGTGATTTGTTGAGTTGTATGCTCCCAGTGGTCTGTACGGGCCGCTGAATGTTCGAACCGAGAAAAAGATGGCAGCCTCCATGGCTTCATTTTGACGGCCAGTATGGCGGCCGTGCGATGTCAGTGAAGAACCTCTATCGGCACTGATTTGATAATTCCTCTTCATATAATTACCATGAGTAGTTGGTTGCTGGCCGCTCGCCATGATTCCATCACAGAGCTGTATAATCTTGGGCATGCCGATTATCGACTTGGAATGATATCTCTCGTACGACAGAAGCACCAGGAAGTGGAATATGTTTGGGATGAGGGTCTCGGAGTTCCTACAAAGGTAATGTGTAGAAGGGTGAAAGTCCAGTATTTACCAGATCTGTTACCAACATTCTGCAACCTTACTGCTGAAGCTTTTCTTTAAAGCCGCACTGTATTGAATTCAGAAAGTGCTTACGTCCTCCGACGTTAGTGTAGTGTAAAATGTACTATGGTCTACCTGAATACATTAGGGCTCCATCTGCAATTTTTCCAATGTGTGCTGAAAACTCGGACTTGATTCTTTGAAGTATGTATCAGGCAAGCATTTTAGAGACCTTCAGGAGGCTATGAGACCTCTACCTGCACTCTCCTAACACTTTGAAAATATCGTAAAATTCAATACAGTGAGGCTTTAACTTATCCGCTCTTAGGTTTGAGCAGACAGTATCTTCTATTGAAATTTTCTGAAATCCTCGAAAACGAATTGGAAAAAATTTGAAGAAACATTCTTCAGATGGTTCATAGAAACAACTTTTCTTCAAATATTTTTCAATCAATACCATAGGATGTGAAAAAAAACTTTGACAGAAGATGCCGTCTGCTGGACTCTGGGGACAGATGAATTAAAGCCCTGGAACTAAACTTACGTACCTAATTTGTCCTTCTTCAATGTACTCAAATTGCTTGATCACAAAGCCAATGAAAATCTGAAATAAACAAATTTAACAGATATTACCCCTACATGAAATTTACAACAACTTACTGTCCCACGCGATGGGCTGAAGACAGGGATGATTTATTCTACACGGCCCGGGGTTTGAACCTGGGACCTGCCTCTTGTTAAAGCTGACGTCTCCGCACAAAAAGCCCCCATGCGACGAGCAAGAGAATTGCAAACGCCCTGCAAGGACCTCCAAACGAAGGCTCAGAACATGATATACCCCACGACGCCAGAAGGGCGCCACCTTATTTGTCTTCAAGCTGTCGAGGTGTCAACATCCTCTGGTGAGCTACTGCTGAACACTTTTTTTGAAAGAAAAAAATTTGACCCTGCTGGGAATCGAACCTGCGCCCTGTTGTCTTTGTTCCACCGTCTTCCCCATTCGGCCACCGAACTTGTTGGAACACTACTCATGTTTCCTCTTATTTGTACTATTATTACGTACCATAAGTCGAAGGCCTACTGTACGTCTATGACAAACACAAACCATGTCTCTGTCAGCTGGCTCGTTGGCCGAGTGGATAGAGTGGTGCATTACATATCAGAAGGTCGACGGTTCGAATCCCGTCTAAATGACTACAATTTTTTTCTTTGAATAGTGTAAGAGGTATATCATGTTCTGAGCCTTCGTTTCGAAGTCCTTGCAGGGCATTTGCAATTCTCTTGCTCATCGCATGGCAGCTTTTTGTTCGTTCACGTCAGCTTTAAGAGGACGTGATAACAACTAGGCTATCAAGTCTCCTGCAGGACATGGCCTTCTACCAGATGAAGGAACCAAACACCAGTAATTTAAGCCCTGTCTCCACTTGGCCCGCGAATCACCGGGAGTATACTCGCGGTGACATTCGCGGTAACTCGGCTGGTGATCGGCGGTGATTCGCTGGCCAAGTGGAGACACGGCACCTCGAATGACCGCGAATGGAAATGCCCGCGAACACCCCGCCGGCGTTCCCGGGCACTCGCGGCCGTATTTAACATGTTGAAAAAATCGCGAAGCAAATGCGCCACCCACGAGTTGGCGGGCATACCGCGAATGACCACGAATAGTGGAGACACCTTCCCGGGGATATCGGCGGTCAGTGGCCACTGGCGTGATGACCAGGATGTAGTTGATCAGAATGAGGTCACCGGCCGGGAGCCAATAAGATGGCAGGGAATAGCCGCAAGTACTCACCAGGTGTAGACACATTCGCGGGCTATTCCCGGTCGAACCGTAAGCACGGGCTATTCGCGGTGGTCACCGCGAACAGCCTGTGCTCGCGGTCTGCGCTCCATCGGCGGTGCATTCGCGGGTAGTGTAGACTAGGCTTTACATACCTGATCCGAATCAAGGAGACAATAGTTAACCCTCAGTTGTACCAACTGTGCCAGCAAGTTGAGGACTTGTCTCTGAAGGTCTAGGGAGCTTGTTATGGTGTACTGCTTCAAGGCCTTGATGACCAGGGGTTCAAACAGACGAATGTACGAGGCAATGGATGTCTGAAGTTTAGAAAGCATTATATGGTCACAGAACATGCCTACTTGTTTAAAGTCAGTAAATCAGGGCTTCGTAACTTTGAATTTTTTTCGGTGTACTATTCTCCAAAACACGACTGTTAGAAGTCAATGCATGTAGTGGAAAAGGTCCGGGACGAAATTTGATTGGTTGGTGCCCTATTTGGAATATAATAGGAATTCCCTGACACATTAAGCCATGCACGTCGACATGGTCGAGGCCTACAAAAGGAAACCACAGCATTAACGAGACGTTCGTACAATACAACTATTTGGTTCCTACCAAATATGGCAAACAATGGTTTGAAGACAAAGAAGTTAACATAGGTATTTTGGGCGAAAGGATTTGGTGAAACCTGTGACAGCTATCGGCTATACCACAATGTTTATATGCAGCGGGAATTCCCTTCTCCATGATAACGTTAATATTGTTCGGCGATCTTATTCCAAGATTCAGTAAATTCAGTAAATTGCACCAACTCTCATGCTTCCGAGCTAAACTGCCGGAATTTTAGTGCCGAAGGTTGCATTTTTCTCAGTTGAGTATTATAAAATCAAGATAATGTCAACGTCTTGCAATAGATAAACATGTTTAGAACAATTTGAGCCTATTGGTAATCTGAAGTTCGATCTGAGGACTTCAAAAAATGCATTTGAAGTGTGATAAATTTACAGCAGAGGCCTCCTGCGCATGCCCAGATTGGCTTCTTCCGGTCGTCAATTATATTCTATTGGCTTTGCTGTGGAGGTAGGCGTCGACTACGCCGGTTTGGCTGCGTCACCGTACTATTTTTAGGAGGGCTTTCCCCATGTTGTGGCTGTTCTCCGAAAGGTGACGCCTCTATAGCAAATTCCCTTCCTAACAGTCGTGAAAACTGTGGGGATTTTCCCAATGATATGTGTACAATTCGGAATTAGACCAAATGTTTGGGGATTTTGCCCTGCTTTGTGTGTACAGTTAAATGAAATGGTCCATGGACCATGTGCTCACTGGGTTGGACATAATAGTCTAATGACAGAGTGAGGTACATGTTCTTTTTTTTTTGGTTCGTTCTTATATAGCGCATTTCCAGTTGAACTGCTCAATGCGCTTTACATTATGTACATGTACATATCAGTTATGAGCAATCTTGGTCAAGTCATTCCCAGGTATACTTTGATGATTTTTGGGTAATGCCACCTGGCGGCCATATTGGATGTCTGATCGGGCTGGAACTTCACATGCACATAAAGGTCATCTGCAGGGGGCCACGTAGCACATTGGAGCGCTTTGGGGCAAGTCGTTCCTGAGTTACAGCACTTTNATATATGTACCAAGTTTCAGATCAATAGCTGCAGCGGTTACGAAACGTGCCCTGCTAACGGACCACGACGGACGACAGACGACGACGACGACGACGGACGACGACGGACGACGGACGCTGCACCATTGTAATAGCTCACCCCAGTGAGCTAAAAATAAACATGATTTTGGGGATTTTCCTCAGAGTTTTGTGTAGAATACCGTATCTTGTCAAATCCTTGCATCGACATTTCTACCTTTTGCGGGCGAGAGTGAGGAGTCTCGCTCAATTCACTCAATTATCCAATGCCTTGAAGCGAGTGACATGCTGACCGGCTTTGAGCAAGACGAGGTAGCGCAGTTACAATCTGTACAACCATGTCCCAGGCTGGCGCCACTAGTTTCATGACCGTATAATGGCTCGACGTGAATGCATACTTCACACATTTTTGCCGTACAATGGGATCTAACCAGTGGGCGTACGATACTCAGCATCGGCCGTATTACAGGTAGACCAATGCAATTTTCATACAAAATACGATCAAAACGTACAAGTTTACATCAATTTGAGAACGGTCTATTGGGAGCATTTATTTTTTGCACTTGGATGGGTACTTGAGGAAAGGAAATAGCATTGTAAATATATTTTCTACCTTATCTGTTTTGCTGCCTGGTTTAAGGATGGCAGGTGTCTTCTTCCCAGCCCTCTTCTTCAGCCAGCCGAGAAGTCTGGAACCATGAGAAATTTTTGTTGAAAATGTGAAATGAAATTGATTCAGACCCCTAGCTAGGCTTTTTTAGAGGGGTGCAGCGCCGCGCCGTCTTTATAAATCACAAAATGCTCCCTGCCCTCATTTTGAACAGGTCAAATTCACCCTGCCCTCATATTGGCTGAAGTCTATTTTACCCTGCCCTTGTTTTGGAATAAGTCTATTTTACCCTGCCCTCGTTTTGGAATACGTCTATTTTACCCTGCCCTCATTTTGAACTATGTCAAATGCACCCTGCCCATTTTTGAGGTAGGCCTGGAGGTTATGCAATCTACCATTATGGTGCAAATGGATAGGACAAACATTGTAGATTGGTTGATCTGATATGAACCAAGGCTCATTTTTTTCAGTCCTTGATATAAGTGTAGGCAGAAAGCAGTTTTTAATTTCTTCGCAATGGTTCTTGGGTTGCGTATGTACGCAAGACTACATACCTCCTCCCCGCCTGTACGCATAGTGTATGCTTTTTCATAGACACCCCCTCCCCCTCAGTGCAAACGCAGCCTACTTAATGGATGCTCCCTAATAGAAGTGGGTACCCTCAATATCAACAACAGACTTACGTGGTTGTGTCATCAGGATCCGGGGGTGTAGCCTTGAACATGGAGGTCATCAACGACTGGGTAAATTGCGTATACGGTGTGGTGAAACAACTGTGGTACAGCCCTGGCTTCATGTTTGCAGTCAGACGTGTGTTTTTGCTAGCTTTCCGTGTCAACGTAATGCTCTGATTTGTTTCCCATTGGGCCGAGAGGTTGGTTCCAAACAGAGACTTCAGCAACTAGAACAAGAAGAAAATGGTCAAACTGTGCTTTTTTTAACTCAGGGGTTTCATTAAAAGCCGGCGACCGGCGAAATTCGACGTCTGTTTCGGCCGTGATCGACGTCTACTTCCCGCCGAGGTTTAGAAAAAAATTCTGCTCAAATATTGTCAAAATGCCCAAACACCTTGTATTTTATCAACTGACGAATAAAACATACAATTAATGGGAGCAGTCAGCCGCGCATATTGCTAACAGATGGCAGCACAGTCTTAGCGGACCAAATGTACAGGAAATCTATAATGATCGCTGCTCGATCGATAATGACTGGGTCCGCTAGATGCATTGAATTGGGCCCTAGTGACACCTAGTGGTCAACTCGCTGACAGCTCCTATTAGCTACATGTTATGCCTCTGGAGTTCTTAAATTAACGCGTTCCGCCATGTGCCGCGTCTGGTTTGACCAAGCTGCTTCCGACTTGCCTCTTCGGTAGTGTTGCGCCAAAACCAATGATGACGCAAGCGCATGCTGTCCAGAAACAATGGCATCGCAGCGCCCCCAAAATCCTCACTGTGGCCATGTTGTGAACTAAACTCTAGTTCGCAATTTGGCCAGAGTGGGTATTTTGGGGCGATGCGATCGATTCCTCGAATGTGCGCGGAAATGCAAAGGTACCAGTCTGGAATAAAAACAAAGACTGAGGGTTAGTTTGAGCAAAGGCAGGCTAGGCCTACATGTGGTGGTGGCAAAAAAAATCAAGAATTTGAATGTTTTTTTATTTTGATTTCGACAGAATCAATCATAACATAAAACCCTTTCAGCAAAGTAAGGATGGGTTTTCCCCGTTTACGGTTCTGGGCGACAGGTGGTGTCTCCTGCTACTCACCCAAGGTCTCCTGCTACTTTGCTTAAATTGAAAAAATAATGAAACCCCTGTTAACTCATCTGCTCCCGGGTTTGAGCAGACGGTACCTTCTGTTGAAGTTTTTTAAAAGCCTCCGAAATGAATTGGAAACTAGAAATTGGCTTCTGAGCCAATTTGAAGACCGCCCTTAGAAATTAGGCAAAGTTGACTGCGATCGAGAATTACTGAGTGGCAATGTAGAAAGTTCGGTTGATGGGCAAGGTTATATAGTCTCGCGCAACCAGCCCCTTGTTCATACTCCGAGGTTGTCAGTGGAAATTTATTGGAAATTGCAAGAGTCTGGTGGCACGAGACTAAAGGTTATAGAGAGGATCAAGGTGTGATGGATTTGTAACATTAGAATTACCGGTACCGTATTTATGCGCTTATAAACGAAAATCTCTTGTTTTAAGGCCTTTTTCCTGCCTTCGTTTCGCCCGATTCTTATACTTTTCTGGAACAAAACCGCGTATTTGGCACCTTTTCCTGGCCAAGGATATTGTCGGCTCAGATCGTCAGCGCATTCTAGACCATGTAGACACAAACGATAACTTAGAAATTGGGAGCTAAGACAGAGATTTGACTGATCGAGAATTATTATTGAGCAGCCAGGGTTGGTGCCAGCTTTTTGAAATAGGGAGAACAAAAGTATCCCATTCCTAAAAAGCAGGGAGACTTCTTTCCAAAGAGGGAGACTTGATTTCTCCCTTCTAACTTCAGAAGCTGTAAATAGTAATAGTACCGGTACCGGTACTATGAATTGCCAGAAGATGGCATTTCAGTCACTCAGTTTGAATCAATCATGAAATACAGATAAAACAAGAAATTTCACCCTATTTGTATACGAATGACCCCAACAATCAGTTCTGGATAGTTGAGATGAGCATTGTCAGAACTGAGTAGGCCTACTTATGTTGGCAGTGGCATCCATGTATGGTACTTGCACGTTGCAGGCTCTGGGCTGCTTTCTTGAAAAATCCTAAGTTGGGGAAAATAAGAATCTTAACTAAAGATTTTGTTGAGAAACCAGGCCCTGGTGTGGAACTAGTCTGTCAGGACTTTGCACCAGTAGTTCAGGTGGACATGGAATCTTGAGCATGAGTCGGACACCAAGAGGTCATCATAAAATTTTAACATACATTTAACATAGGCATACAGAAGACGCTCATTGAACTGAAAGCAAAAAATGGCACGTTTTATTTTTGTCATAATCAAATCGTACAAAATACAGATCATCTAACTAATGTTCATGTTGTGACATAACCCTCGCTGCTCCTGATTCCATCATGACTGTTGTCAACTGCAGACATCCCTTGTAGCCAACAACATCAAGTCCNATGCAAAGGTACCAGTCTGGAATAAAAACAAAGACTGAGGGTTAGTTTGAGCAAAGGCAGGCTAGGCCTACATGTGGTGGTGGCAAAAAAAAATCAAGAATTTGAATGTTTTTTTATTTTGATTTCGACAGAATCAATCATAACATGAAACCCTTTCAGCAAAGTAAGGATGGGTTTTCCCCGTTTACGGTTCTGGGCGACAGGTGGTGTCTCCTGCTACTCACCCAAGGTCTCCTGCTACTTTGCTTAAATTGAAAAAATAATGAAACCCCTGTCTGTGACCTTGAAAAGTCAGTCAAATCAAAAACCCCTTACTTATGTCATGCATCCTCATTAGAAGCACCAATGATGAAAATTTGGAGGTGATCCAGTCATTAGTTCAGGAGATATTGCACTTTTTGTGTTTTTGGTGTCCGCCACCTGGTGGCCAAGCAAAGAGTCGAATCGGACCAAAACTTGGGATCATAGGTCATCTGACCTAGGGGTATATATATACCAAGTTTCAGGTCAATAGCACCCGCGGTTACGAAATGTGCCACCAAAGGCAAAATTTTGAACTTTGACCTCTGTGACCTTGAAAAGTAGGTCAAATCAAAAACCCGTTAGGCCATGAGAATGAAAGTTCCTGTTTTGCGTCCACCGCCCGCATGTCCCGACAGCGCCCCAAAAAAAGTTCATTATTTCAAATTTCATTATTCCCAAAAAAATCCCCCAAAAATCGCACAAAACACAACAAATGCTCTATTCCCAAGCATCCATATCGTCAAATCTGCATAGTAAACACATCTTGCGCCTCACCTTCAGTAGTGTCGGCCGTCACCAGCGAGCTGGCTACGAAGACCTTGTCATGCTTTCATTCATTTAGGGCCTACTACTCAAGGTACTAGTAAATGAAATGAAAAGTGTCATGATCTAAGATGTTTTGATGAGTTGGAAAGCTCTTGTTGCTTGTAGAAATCAAATAATGAATAATGAATAATGAAAAAAAGCCTCATCACTTTTCATTTTTGCTCGGACGCAAAACAGGAACTTTCATTCTCGTGGCCTTATATATGTAATGTACCCTCATTAGATACACCTATGATAAAAATTTGGAGGTGATCCAGTCATTAGTTCAGGAGTTATTGCACTTTTTGTGTTTTTGGTTTCCGCCATCTGGTGGCCAAGCGAAGAGTCGAATCGGACCGAAACTTGGTGTCATAGGTCATCTGACCTAGGGGTATATATGTACCAAGTTTCAGGTCAACAGCTCCGGCAGTTACGAAACGTGCCCTGCTAACGGACAACGACGACGACGGACGACGGACGCAGACCCACGACAAGAGCTCACCCCAGGTGAGCTAATGATCCCTCAAAAACTGGAGGCGCTATCCATCTGACAAGGAAAAATTTGATATTTTCGTTTTGGCCCCCTAGTGGCAAAGACAAGAATCAGACAGCGCCAAAATTTCGTGTGCAAGTCACCATCAACTAGAGGTACATACATACAAAGTTTCATCATGATAGCTCAAGCCATTCTCAAAATACAGGCCTTTGAATTTTTTCACAAAACGCCCCCTACTGGCCAAAGTAGAAATCGCATCGCACCCAAAATCGAACTTGACCTAGATTTTGTGGTCATACACACCCATATGCAATATGAAAATGATCCGTCAAAAACTGAAGGCGCTATCCATCTGACAAGGGAAAAGTTTACGGACGCACGCACGCACGACAGACCACCACTAAAGGCGCCAAGCACAGCATAAGCCCTTTTGGCCTATGGGCCAAGCGGGCTAAAAATTAGACTCCAATTTCCATGTATGACCGAAAGAATTAAAATTCTTGCAGAATAAAGTTGTCATTCGAAATCCATCCAAGTGTCTGTTGTCAATTTGTTGAATACACCATTCGATTCTTTATTATACAATATTTTTCATTTTGCATGGCATGTATGGGCCACCGTACTTATTTTTCTTCTAGAAAGATTCTCTATCCATTCATGCCTGTAGTTTGGGACTGAGGGTGGTGGAAGTATGCTTGTCCATTTTTGGGACCACCCTGTATAACAATGAGTAGAAGCAAGTCTACCTTACCTGATGAAGGGTTAGTCACGCTATAACACCACGCTGAACTTCTCAAGTGATGAAGCTAGGGCGGCCATTTTTTTGTGTCGACAAAGTATCAGTCCAGCCCCGGTGTTGTCACTGGCTGTATACAGGTCGGACAGGGGACCAGTCTAATCAAGGTGGGGAGGGAGAAAGAGTCACCTAATGAATAGAGTGGGGCTTTAAAGTCACTTTATGAAACAGGCCACTATCTTGTCGCGTGACGTCGCTTCATTCGTCACGAAGACAAAAAGTGCACGATTTGGCAATTGCGGGCCGGGCCCAGGAAATGTACGGGGGGGGGGGGGGGG
>NMRB01002749.1:78880-90830 GCA_002633025.1 Notospermus geniculatus
CTGGCCTGGAGGGGGATGCGCACCCCCTGCTCCCCACCTGGATCCGCCTCTGCTCTGAAGTCTTCAGAATCTGAACCATCAAGATCACCTGGCACCCCCAGAAGGTAAAGGAAGCTATCATCCATAGGCCGCTGTAAGACACTTCCAAACAATTCCAGGGTTGTGGCAGGTGAACTTGACCGGACAAAGAAAGGCCCTCGCTCCGGTCCACTTCCAAGTAAACGACTTTCAATCACCAGCGCGGGCACCAGCGACGTTTTAACCGGAAAAAGTGAAATTTAGGGATTTTTAGGGGAAATGCCTAAAATGTCTCAATTTTTAGGGCATTTTAGGGAGAAAAAAATTATTTAGGGATTTTTAGGAATTTTAGGGCCGGTAGCATGCCTGACTGTAAACTGTGGTTTAGGGTAAACTATGGTTTAGGGACCATAAACCATAGTTTACTCCATACCACGGTTTAGGAATTCCTAAACCAGAGTTTACGCGCCGAAATGGACGTTTTTCTGTAAACCATGACTTTACGGTGTCTAAACTGTAGTTTAGGACCCTAAACCGTAGTTTAGGGTCCTAAACCATGGTTTAGGAATCGCAATGTAGGAATCGTAAACCATGGTTTATGCCGGAATGGACATTCGGCTTACCATAGACGTGCGAGCAAAAACGGACTCGTAGGCCTAAAGCCTAGCGTACATCGGCCATACGACTGGAAGCAACTACCGGCAATGACGTTTCCCGCAACGGTTGGCGACTACCTGGAACCAGCAGCAACTGATCAGGGGTAGCGTGTGTAAAGGGCTCTTAAGTGTAGTCGTAATCCTGGGTGTAAACGCAGGCGTAGGACAAGGTGTAACAGTTTCTAGTCGGCGAGCATAAAGTTTAGGTCGCCTATTTGGGAAGGGAGCATAAAACTACACTCACTGGCCATAAGTATTGCAACATAGGTTTTTTCTTAATTTCTCGGTAGTCAGTCATCAGTCTTTGATTTTCAAATGTGGATGTGATACATGTACTTTGAAGGGTAATAAGTCTGTTGGTTCGAAAAATTTTAAGGAAAAGTGAATATATCACGGAAATATCAAAATATCACCGATTTGAGATCTCGAACATTTTGAAGTGCAAGACCTTTCTGTGGAGAAGTGGCGATGCCCTCATTGTGAAACGTACTGTATACCACGAAAATATCAGAATATCAAAATATCACCTATTTGATATCCCGAACATTTTGAAGTGCAAGACAACCAAATTTTTACAAAATGAGGACAACGGAAATTCATTCACAACTGCGAAAAAATTAAGCTGAAAATGTGCATCATTTTCGTGTTATTTGACATAAAAATACCCAATTTTGTAAAAAAATCAAGATTTTTTAGAAAAGTTAAAGGGGCTGTTTCACTTTGAATTCAAGATTGCGATTTGTGATCTGTGGGAAAACTGAAAGAGCTACGATCTTGCAATTTGGGGGGATGATTCTGTGTTTCAGACCAATTTCAATGGTACAACAATCAATAACATTTGAAGTATTTTTTTAAGACAACGGGTGTTTGAAGCCTTGAAGTTTCATATTAGAACCAAAATATTGCTAAAAAAAACTTGGATTATAGGTTCGCGAATGAGCCATGTGTCACCTACCTGCAAAATAATCCAGTTGTATTCAATGAAAGTACCAAAAAAGTCACAAAAGTAGTTTGATATCACTCATTTGGAAGAACATGAACACTCTGAAAACCCTTAGGCCTATTGTTGACTGTCATTGTCAATACAGTCATAACAGTGATATAACTGGATGACTTTTGTGGCTGGATGACTTTTGTGGCAACTTGGGTTCAACCATTCATCTGAACGGGGTGGTGTTTTTTGCATAGGAAGCACTACAAACTGATTCAATGAGGTAATCTTTCTAACAAAACATTCTTTTGAATGGTCATCAACCTGTCCTTACTGCTCTGCAAGGAAAGGCAAGTTATGTAACTCGAATTCTCAATGCCTATGGAGTTGTGGTGCTGGCTAGTTGCTGGCCGTTCATACAATAGCTGTGACAACAAAGACAGCAATTCTTTGACATGAATGCTGGTACATTGTAGGCCTACCTTACACCCCAGAAGGATCAATAGACCAGTCCTTTACAGAAGAACTACAGGTAAGTTTCTTGCATTTCAAAAACAGAATATCAACATTTCGTGACATTTTTCTCTTGTTTCTTTTATCTTACCATAAAAATGAGTGCCACCCAAATCCACATGCCAAATATCATGTAAAACAATTAATTATTTCTTTGTATACGAAGAGTTTTAAATCCTTTTGTCTTAAAAAATTACTTCAAATGTTATTGATTGTTGTACCATTTAAATTGGTCTGAAACACAGAATTATCCCTCCAAATTGCAAGATCATAGCTCTTTCAGTTTTCCCACAGATCACAAATCGCAATCTTGAATTCAAAGTGAAACAGCCCCTTTTCTTAACTGTGGCTTTTCATTGGATGAAACTGGCATGGTGAGACAAATGGGATGACAGCTTTACATCAGCAGCGTAATCTCATACAAAATCTCACTTTTTCACTTTTTGATAATTTTCGATAATATCAAATATCTTTGTTCACAGCCGATATTTTTCAGTTTTTTCTTGTGAATCCTTGCTCATCATCAGGCTTCATTATCGTAACGATATATTTATGTTCAATGTAAAATATTTGTATGTGACAATTATTCGATACAAAATATTCATATTCGAAAATACATTTTTTTATTCAAAAATAATTTGGTGTATTGTGTAAAATTTAATATATATGTTCAACAATTTATTTTTTTTGTGTATTTTTTGCATTCGATAATTTTTTACACACAAAAAATAACGCACAAAATATTTTTATGCCACACAAATATTTCATGCATAAAAATTTAGGTTTACATTGTATAAATTTCTTTTGTATTCAATGAAAAATGTGTCCAATGAAAATCCGATACAAAAAAATTATCGCATACAAATATGTTTATCCCACATAAGTATTACATCCAGAAGCAGCAACAACTTTTCCATTCGACACGAAATATTTTGGTTCAATCATCAGAGCCCTCTGTTGGGAGATGGGTCACTATGCCAAACGAGTTAAAGTTAGTATGCTCGCGCTTTGGAACGAACTCCGGCTACCCGTACGAGTTGGAACACCCAAACTGATTGGTCCTGATTGGCTTCCGGGTAACATACGCCTGCGTATGTTCCTTATTAGACCCCACTGTATGGTCCTTCTTAGCGCCCTCTTGTCTACTCAGATTGGCAATTAAAGGTGAATTGAAGGCCTTGTATACCCCCGTGCCCAGACAAACTTTAATGAGATCGAATTTGATTGGATGTTGGTGCATGGTGCTGTCCCATCATGCCTCAACACGCATTAAGATAAAGGGGGCGCTGCGGTCGTTTTTTACTGTAGCTGAGCCCTATAGGTTAAATTTCTTAAAAATTCCTTCGCAGGGCATTAGTACTAGGATGTATCTACAAAACGTCTGGCGCAAAACTAAAATAATAGGTGGCGCTGCTGAGATATTAATACTTTTACGTTTTTGTTTATACGTTCGGAATGCCGGTTGTCATATTGACCCAATTCTTGTTCGTTCTTCATGTACACCTGTCCGTGCATCCGTACATGTGCAATTTGCCGCATTAAGCCCTTCCTCCATTTTTTCAGTCAAATAGGGAGACGGTCTGAGCATGAATGAAGGCCCAGGAAGTCCAAGTATTCTATTTAACTGAAAAAAAGGAGGAAGGGGTTAATGCGGCAAACTATATGTACGGATGCATAGACATGTGTACATGATGAACGTACAAGAATTATTGTCTAAGCCCGGTGGTCGAGTGGTTAGCGCGCTTGACTACCAAACTGTACAATGGGTCGGCGCGGGTTCGACTCCGGGCGAAGGCATGTACAAAAAGTTGTGAAACATTAATGCAGGGTCCGTCGGATGGGACTAAAAGCCGTGGTCCCTTGTACCTGAGTGTCTATGCCAGGGCAAGTAAAAGACCCCACACAGGTGGACTGTAGCCTGTCGTGGACTCCATACCTCCGGCAAAAATCCAACAGGGTTACGACGCCGGTAATGATATAGAATACAAATGTCAATATGTTAACCTTTCAGAACTTATGACCAAAAACGTGACCAAAAACGTAACAGATTACAAATTATAAATTACAAATTTATTTATTCACTCTGAAACCTTACATAAGGTATGGGAGGAACAATGCAAATTAACAATAATACTGGTGATGGACGGAAGTTACAAAAGAGAATTAAGGGCTATGCGAGGCGGCTCGAATATCGAATCTTTCACGCAAACGCGTCAAAAACTCGAGGCCCCGAGCCACCCCACACAACCCCTAACCTACAATGTTATTGCAGAAGTCAGACAGACTGTTTAACTTGTGATGAGATTTGATATTCATAATTCTATAAAACTGCATAGTATTTACCAGTGGTTCCTATACATTGCTGACGGGTTACATTAAAAAAAGGACATTTCATGAGATAATGAAATTCATTTAGGACATCAGTAATATGACAAAGAGGGCATTCCTTACTTTCTACAGTGCGGTCAAGGATCCTAGGTTTTACAGCAGGCAATTTATAATTGCCAAGTCTGAATCTACATAATCTAATGCGTTTCGTATCTGACAGTTTCATGTAAGGTTCAATTTGAAATATATCCTTGAACATACGATAAACAATACATCTTTGGTCTTCATACAATGATTCTTGCCACTTTTGGATGTACTGATCTTTCAATCTCTGTAACACAACACACTTCAAATGATTACCTACTATAGAAGATGGATTATTAAGAACAACAGGAATGCCACATGTATTTAAAATATCTATGACCGCATTAAACCAGGATGACTGTGAGTAGCCTTTAAGAAGGTGTTCACCTAGTATATTGCAAAGTAAATAGGACCATAGTAACCTTATCATTCATAATTTTTGACCAATAAGAGATAAGTCGACCCTTGATCTCAATCTCCAGCGGCACACGCCCCAATTCCCCATAAACCATTACGGTAGGTGTTCTCTGGGGTAACCTGAGTATCAGCTTACAAAATCTCAAATGCACTTTCTCTATCAATGCGACGTTTTCATACCCCCAAATCTCGCATCCATATAAAGCAATTGGCACTACAACTGTGGTGTACCTACCAGAATGGTAGTTCGTGAAGTTAAGCCTAGGGGCGCTGTTGTGAAGTTAGAGAAACTGTACTGTGAGACCAGAGAAGAAAGCCCGCTTCAAATAGATGATTGAGGTCATTTATTTATCCCCCAATTCTAACGAAATACACTACAAAATGGCGACGAGTGATGTTGAGGTCGGCCCACATTGTTAGAAAAAGGTACAGGGAAAGGTCATAGCTACTTCTGACCCACTGGTATTGCATTGACATTGACTTTTTGTCCACGAAATTGAGTGCAGTCCAGCACGGCCCATTCGCATGCATCATGGCCATGGGTGAGCCTGTACAAGTCACGTGCACTGTGAATGCAGGGCACTACGGCCACATCGACGAATTTGGGGGAGGCGACTGGTCTGAGTACGTCGAACGCCTCGAGATGTATTTTGAAGCAAACGACATTACTGATGCAGCTAAGAAACGGAGCATTCTGCTGACAGTAATTGGGCAAAAGACTTATAGTCTAGTCAGAAACCTGGTTGCCCCAGTCAAACCCAAAGAAAAGGGATACGATGATTTAGTGAAAATCATTAAGGAACATGTGGAACCTAAACCTATTGTCATAGCAGAACGATTCAAGTTCCACCAAAGACAACAAAGGGATGGTGAGACTGTACAAACTTACGTTGCAGAATTGAGGCACTTGGCTGATACCTGTGATTTTGGTGACTTTCTCAATCAGGCAATTCGAGATAGGTTAGTCTGTGGACTCAGTAGCCGGCAGATTCAGCGGAAATTGTTGGCGGAAAAAGATTTGACACTTGACAAGGCTATGTCTACTGCTGTAGGAATGGAGGCCGCAGACACTCAAGCTAAGGAACTTAGCCAAGGAGCTGGTGGTAACGGGAAACCCAGTTCCAGTGTAAACAAGCTTTCAAAGAAGCCTAAATTTCGTAAGACTCCACCGAACACACCAGTGCCGAAACCTGGTAAGACTCCGTGTTGGCGTTGTGGTAAGGACAACCACCATTTTTCAACGTGCAACTTCGCAGATCAGACATGTCATAAGTGTAAAGCAAAAGGACACATTGCGGCCCGTTGTGAGGCTGTGGCTAAATATCGCCGTGAACATCAATCGAAGGATTCAAAGAACGCTGTGCAGTTGGTTGAGGACAGTGAGGACGATTCAGAGGATGATTCTGCGGATGTGTACACAGTGTTTGCGTTACGGTCAAAGTTGAACCAGAATGTGCATAGAGAGTATCAGTTACCAGTGAAAGTGGAGAACACCACTCTCACTTTCGAGATAGACACCGGTGCTGCAGTTTCGGTGATCCCCAGAGATGTGTATCAAGAACACTTGTCATTTCTGTCACTGGAAAAAGTGAAAGTTAAATTGAGAGCATATGGTGGTCATATGATCAATGTCTTGGGACAACTTAGTGTTAATGTAGAGTACGAGCAACAGAAAGCTAAGCTACCCTTGTATGTCCTAGAGGAGGACGGTCCTTCTCTGCTCGGGAGAGATTGGTTGGCAGCCATACGTTTAAACTGGTCAAAAATCTTCAGTAGCCAGGAGACTGCTAGGGGTTCACGTGGTTTACTCGATGAACTTTTGCTGAAACCTAGTGGTGGTCCTACTTCGGCACGTTCCAATAACAGGGCTAAGAAGATTGACGCTTTGCTGTCCAAGTACAGTTTGTTTGACGGTACACTCGGTACTGTTAAGGGGATTACCGCATCCTTGCAGTTGAAGGAGGGTGCCAGGCCTAAGTTTTACAAACCAAGGCAGGTTCCATACTCGATGAAACCGAAGATTTCGGCAGAGCTTGATCGTTTAGAACGCCAAGGGGTACTAGAACGAATCGATTCATCAGAGTGGGCTTCCCCTATAGTAGCTGTCAATAAGGCGGATTCTTCCGTTAGGATTTGTGGTGACTACAAGGTCACTATCAACCCGGATCTAGACGTACCACAGTATCCGATTCCCAAGGCTGAAGACATTTTCGCGGAATTGAACGGAGGGAAATTCTTTTCCAAGCTAGATTTATCAAGTGCATTTCAACAAGTGGTTCTGGATGAGAAATCGCGTAAGTTAGTAACTATAAATACACACAAGGGATTATATAGATACACCAGATTGCCATTCGGTGTGGCATCCAGCCCAAGTGTTTTCCAGGAAGTGATGGATAAGATCCTAGCAGGACTTAAGGGTGTGAAATGCATCTTTGATGACTGTATTGTTAAGGGCGATACAGAAGAAGAACATTGGGTTAACTTGATAGCAGTTCTGGATAGGTTCGAGGAATACGGTATCAAGCTCAACTGGTCGAAGTGTTTGATCTGTGTGGATTCAGTGGAATTCATCGGCTTCATTGTAGATTCTGAGGGCTTACACCCAAAGCCGGATAAGGTCAAGGCCATTCATGAGGCCAAACGTCCAGAAAACGTGATGGAGTTGCAGAGCTTCCTCGGTTTGGTAAATTACTACAGGAAATTCATTGAGAATCTCTCGACGATCGCTAGTCCATTGAATGAGTTGCTTCGGAAGGATGTGAAATTCGTTTGGAACAAGGAGCGTGAGACAGCGTTTCAGAAGCTGAAAGATGCTTTGTCCTCAGACAAAGTCCTGGTACATTATGATCCGACAAAACCGGTCATCATGGCAACTGATGCGTCACCGTACGGATTGGGGTGTGTTATTTCTCATGACATGGGCGATCAAGGTGAAAAGCCAATTCACTACGCATCTAGGTCCCTTACTAGTGCAGAGAGGAACTATAGTCAAATCGAACGTGAGGCTCTTGCCATTATCTTTGGACTCCAGAAATTTCATTGCTATCTGTACGGTAGAAGATTCACGTTGCAAGTCGACAACAAGCCGCTAACCTTGATACTGGGATCTAAGAAGGGTATTCCGGTCTTAGCAGCGTCACGTTTGCAACGTTGGGCAATACAGTTGTCCGCGTACCAGTACGATATTAAGTACCGCTCATCAGCACAGAATGCTAATGCTGATGGACTTTAGCGTTGTCCAGTGGCAGACACCACTGACAGCACGGTGCAGCCAGGAGAGTTATTGACTTTATGGACTGAAGAAGCGACACTGCTCAATGTGGGTCAACTCGCGAAGATGCCTATTGACGCCAAGAAGATCAGTAGGGCAACGGCGAATGACCCTGTGTTGTCGCGGGTCATTCATTTCACTCAGGTGGGGTGGCCGCAGAATGACGTTGCAGCAGAACTTTTGCCGTATTTTCGTAGGAAAGATGAACTGACCGTGGAAGAAGGGTGTCTCCTGTGGGGAATTAGAGTCGTATTCCCGTCGAAGTTCAGAGATGACATCATGGAGTGTCTACATGAAATCCACCCTGTGATAGTCCGCATGAAGTCATTAGCTCGCCTACATGTTTGGTGGCCCAGTATTGATACGAACATTGAAGAAACTGTACGTAGTTGCCCAACCTGTCAGTCACAACAGTCGAAGCCTGTGACACCAACAAATCCGTGGATTTGGCCTGCCAAAGTTTTCCAGCGAGTACATGTTGACTTTGCAGGGCCTTTCTTCGGTCACATGTTTTTGATACTGGTAGATGCTCGGTCAAAATGGCCAGAGGTGAAAATCATGTCGAATATAACTAGTGCTAGGACAACTGAAGCTTTGAGAGACATCTTCGTAGCCTACGGACTACCAGAAGAGTTAGTTTCGGATAATGGGCCTACATTCACGTCCAAAGAATTCAAGGAGTTCCTTGCAGAGAATGGTATCCGCAATGTACTTTCTGCTCCGTATCACCCCAGCTCAAATGATACAGCAGAGCGCATGGTTAAGAGCTTCAAGTCTGGTATGAAAGCAATCCAGTGAAGTGAAAGAGAGGTGCTAGTGTAGATGTGGGTGGTACCGGAAGACGAAGATGAAGCAGGTAGAAGGTTGATGCATAGAATTGCGAAAGTTTGTGAAGAGTTGCATTAAATAATGTGTTGCAGGAAGAAAATCGAGTCTACAGAAAACAAGTGCCAAATTCTGACATAGATGAAAAAGAGAAACATTAATACTGGCTGAATGATATAGGCCTATTAGACTGCTATAGTTGTACATGTACCTGATGTTTGTGACGTGCATTCTGCAAATCGGCTGCGAGCAGCCCATCTGCAGAATGCACTTAGCTAGGCGTAGGCCTACATGTAGGCCTAGCTAGGCCTATGCGCATGCATGCAACCTGCCTCGCGCCGACCGACATGACCGACGGGTAGGGTAGGATATTCTTGTTATGTACATGATCCATGACGAGAGGTTTTCTGTTGTGCTGGCAAAAGTCAGTTGGTCAGTCATTCAATCACAATTGAGACTGGCATTTTCGCCCTTTACAGCTTAGTTTAGTGTAAAAGTAGAAAATTGGGTAAGACGGCACGAAATGTTTCCTAAATACCAGGTAGTCAGTTGGTCCACAGAAATTGAACTACCACGACCGTAAACTGCCACTCGTTGCACATGTGACCTTCGCAGTGGCCTCCTGGCGGCTGAGTCATAAGTAACACTACGCTGTTCTGCCATCTATTGGAGATTGATAGAACTATAAATCGTAATTGAAATCGCTAATTACTAATTAACCAGAGTAGCTAAGGGGCTGTAAAAAAGTTATGGTTGTTTTCGATCGATACCCGACCTTTGACCGTTTACCTGAATACGGTATCAAGCTCAACTGGTCGAAGTGTTTGATCTGTGTGGATTCAGTGGAATTCATCGGCTTCATTGTAGATTCTGAGGGCTTACATCCAAAGCCGGATAAGGTCAAGGCCATTCATGAGGCCAACGTCCAGAAAACGTGATGGAGTTGCAGAGCTTCCTCGGTTTGGTAAATTACTACAGGAAATTCATTGAGAATCTCTCGACGATCGCTAGTCCATTGAATGAGTTGCTTCGGAAGGATGTGAAATTCGTTTGGAACAAGGAGCGTGAGACAGCGTTTCAGAAGCGGAAAGATGCTTTGTCCTCAGACAAAGTCCTGGTACATTATGATCCGACAAAACCGGTCATCATGGCAACTGATGCGTCACCGTACGGATTGGGGTGTGTTATTTCTCATGACATGGGCGGTCAAGGTGAAAAGCCAATTCACTACGCATCTAGGTCTCTTACTAGTGCAGAGAGGAACTATAGTCAAATCGAACGTGAGGCTCTTGCAATTATCTTTGGACTCCAGAAATTTCATTGCTATCTGTACGGTAGAAGATTCACGTTACAAGTCGACAACAAGCCGCTAACCTTGATACTGGGACCTAAGAAGGGTATTCCGGTCTTGGCAGCGTCACGTTTGCAACGTTGGGCAATACAGTTGTCCGCGTACCAGTACGATATTAAGTACCGCTCATCAGCACAGAATGCTAATGCTGATGGACTTTCGCGTTGTCCAGTGGCAGACACCACTGACAGCACGGTGCAGCCCGGAGAGTTATTGACTTTATGCATGAAGTCATTAGCTCGCCTACATGTTTGGTGGCCCAGTATCGATACGAACATTGAAGAAACTGTGTACGTAGTTGCCCTACCTGTCAGTCACAACAGTCGAAGCCTGTGACACCAACAAATCCGTGGATTTGGCCTGCCAAAGTTTTCCAGCGAGTACATGTTGATTTTGCAGGGCCTTTCTTCGGTCACATGTTTTTGATACTGATAGATGCTCGGTCAAAATGGCCCGAGGTGAAAATCATGTCGAATATAACTAGTGCTAGGACAATTGAAGCTTTGAGAGACATCTTCGTAGCCTACGGACTACCAGAAGAGTTAGTTTCGGATAATGGGCCTACATTCACGTCCAAAGAATTCAAGGAGTTCCTTGCAGAGAATGGTATCCGCCATGTACTTTCTGCTCCGTATCACCCCAGCTCAAATGGTACCGCAGAGCGCATGGTTAAGAGCTTCAAGTCTGGTATGAAAGCAATCAAGAATGAAAAGGGAACCTTGAATCAGAAGCTGTGTAGATGGTTGTTCAGTTATCGCACTACTCCGCATTCCACAACCAAGGTGACACCCGCCGAATTGTTCCTCGGAAGGAGACTCAGGACACGATTGGACTGTATGAGACCAAATTTGGGTGAGAACATTATGCGAAAGTCATCACCGGATGTGGATGTTACTAAGTCACTCAATGTCGGTGATGTGGTTTTGGTGCGAGATTATCGCGTGGACAATGATAAGTGGGTCAAGGGTGTGGTCGTTGCTAAACTCGGTTCTGTTACCTACAGAGTGCAGGTTGGTGAGTTATTCTGGAAACGTCACGTTGATCAGATCGTTGACATTTCGGACACGTGTTTGCCTTCCAAAATAATTGACAGTAAGGAGGAACCTGTGTTCATACCTCCAACTTTGGATATTAGTGGCCGTTGTGACTCCGCTGTCACTCCTCAAGTTCTGGCACCAGAGACTGATGCTACGGGCGACAACGGACAGTCAGATGTTAGCAATGAGACACCGCTGTCAAATTCTAAGGAAGTTGCGCCGCCGCGCCGTAATCCTCCGCGTATTCGCAAACCGCCAGATAGAATGATAGAGAATATGTGAGTTGGACTGTTGGCACATGTTAGATTTGTTGGACTGTTGAAATATTGGCTTGGACATTGCATTTAGCAGATACTTACCTACTGCCTTATAGAGTGCAGTTTTGGACTTTTTACTATCTCAATCCCAGATAAGAGGTGTTCATTTGAAGAGTTCTTGTTCTAGTTTCAGTGACAATCAGTCTAGTCTAAGCATAATTTCTTTACATTTTCAGTAATCTTCTTTTTCTGAAGGGGGGAA
>NMRB01002750.1:10234-68154 GCA_002633025.1 Notospermus geniculatus
CTTCCATCGGGGAGAAGTAAAAGGAAAAGCAGTACTTACTCTATTCGAATCAGAACTCCCATCTTCGGCTCTATCTTTCTTCTTCTTGTTTCTACCGGCGGATAAACAGACCACAAGAAAAAACAAGATAAACAATGAAATCCACGAAAAGAAGAACGGTCCTCTAGCACTATGGCGACCACAACATACCATACTTGTCATCTCAATGCCTGAAGATACACAGGCAAAGGAAGAGATATTCAAAAAGAAGACTGGAGCCTTTTTTTACAATGCAGCGGGATAATAGACTCTAGGCAATCCACGAAGGGCCTGGATCTGCGCGCAAACAGAAATTCAGCTAACAGTAGACATCAAACCTTCCGAACAGACGCTGACAAAAAAGCTTTCATGATATATGAGTCAAAGTTGATCTACGTTAGCATCTCCAGCCTTGTCATATAACAGAAGGATTAACTTCAAAAGAACTGTACACAAAGCTTTCATAGGATGTGACTCAGACCCAAGTGTATGTACATCAAATCGCTGAACAAATGGGGTTTATATACGGAATATCTCTTAAATTGATACCCTACGAGATACGCCATGAGTTGGCGACAGTTGCCCTTTCATCGTTTCAACGTTTCACGTTTCTCTCCTCACAATCGTGGATATTGCTGGTATTGAAGAAGTCGGAGCAATGGGCTACGTATCATATGCGTCTATAAATATGTACGACAGACGAGGAGTGGGGGCACGTTTCATTCCATGACTTTTTTGATTTTTTATTCTGATGAGGTTTTTGCTACAAAAATCCTCTCTCAGACCTTGGCCTCTTTCTGTTAAATACTTCGATGACTATTTAGTACTCATTTCATAATGTAGTAAATCTTAAATTTTCAACAATTCCTTTTCAAAATTCGTCACACTTGGTGTAAACTTAGAACAACTAAAATAAGACTTGACTTAGATTATAATATAAATTTATTTAAGATTTTAATGTACGCACCTACATGTATACACGTATACGTTTTGACTACTACAAGAAACATCAAGGAACTAGTTCTAAGAGCAAACTACGGAAAGGGAATTTCTCTTTTGGAACGTAACTGGGATTGATATACATGTACAGTCATGTACATCTTTTTTTTGTTTCAGCACACAATCTGGCAATTGAACTTTTAGCCAGCATTGACTTGGAGGAAATGATGCGAGTTACAATATTTGAGGAGATTTTCCAAAATCCTTTCCGCACTTGACGTTGATTTTGGATATGCGTCGCGGGTCTTCTTCAAGAATCGAAAGTGGTGTGGTGACACACCCTTATTCCTATGATAAAGAAGCACCATGGTTCAGTTGAAATACACACAGTAGTTCACTCGTGCAAAATCAGTCACATCAATGTTAAGATCACCACCCTTTATGTTGATATCCACTTTCATACATTACACTACACGAAGACTAAAACCATGTCGAACCACTCCCTTTTGTAAAAGAATAATTTTTCGAAAAAGCCCAACATAGCCAAAAATTGATGGGGTTTCTTGACGATAATAGGGAGTTTTCGCAAATCTGACGAAAAACGAAGTACGAAATACGAAATTGGACGTCATATCCATGACGTAATGTATTTCAGGAAATGACTGGTAACATAAATATCGCCTGCTGCAAGAGCGTCTTTTAGCGTATGACGTTAGAACGACAGAGGTACGGTGTACATTAAACTTTGACATTTAATTTCCTGAAATATATTACGTCATGGATATGACGTCCAATTTCGTATTTCGTACTTCGTTTTTCGTCAGATTTGCGAAAACTCCCTATTATTCCAGTTTGATAAAAGCGCCATTCTTCTACGAAGCTAAGGAACAAGGTATGGTACGGAAGAACAATGTGATTGTCACAGGATGCTTTGTGTTTCAATTTTTCAACTGATCTTTAAAGTCAAAAAATAAACGACGTAAATTAGTGAAACTACGTCGTTTATTTTTCGACTATTAGTTAACAGGTATTGTTCACGTCACAGAAAACAGACACACTGTACAGGAATTGGTTAAATTGAAAGAAACAATATTTTACAGTTTTGTGTAACTACCTTACTGTATATTACACTACATGTACATGTACTTATTTACAGTTGATCAACAAGTGAACACCTTTTACATCAACGACGTCAATATTTATACAACATGTAAGTTATGAATCTCATTGATATCAACTCCAAAATGGTGTTGGCTAACATCCCAATAAATGTTAATGAGATATAAACTCTCTTGCAATATATAATCGAAAAGACCTTCAATCTTGTTGAAGCCAAACTATTTTTACTGTCAGGTTGAAAGGCATAATGATATACATGCCTTGACTTTTTGTATTTTTCTTGACTAGTGATAATACGTATTTTTCTTGACTAGTGATAATACGTTTCTACTCCCTCCAGTACTGTCTACCTACAACAAATGTTATAGTTGTTGAATATGGTGGCTATAGTTGTAGCTGATACCGAGAATGGAGTATGAGAGCCTAGGCAAAGCTTTCTTAGTACATGTATACCGCAACCCCATGTAACACTGTCGTTCAACCTTTGCAGCGGATATTTTTGGAGAAAAGACAGTTATTCGATCATCGATCTCCACATCTCGCAAACTGGAACGAGCCGGAAGACATTCGTAAAACGTATTCGCCTGAAATGAACGGGCACCAGGCCGATTCTAATTTCGTAATCTGAAATCTCGTGCAAACCGCAACATTTCTGACCTCACCTAACAATTAATTCGACGCCCACCTCATCAATCTGCAGGCATCCATCCACGAAAATGGATGGGTGGTGCTTATCGAAACTGCATGTGGACTTGAGTTGCCAACACGCTGAGCTCGATCTTACAGTAAGTTGATACTTGTGCGCATGACGTTAGTTCAGAATCTTCGTATTCTCCGCTCCTTTCTGATACGCCCAGAATAGTCTGTCGAAGCACTTCAATAAAGCGGTACCTTTAATCTCTTTCTCATGTCTCAATCATTACCAATAATCCCTTTCGGCGCCGCTCAGATATCATACCCATTATAGTAAATGGAGATAAAACCGATATTGTAACTGTACTTGTTCCTAGCGACACACTTGTAATCAAACTCATCTTCTCCAGCGTCATGTTTCGTCGCTTTGTTGAAGACCAACCTCGCTTTCGTTGTGCCTCGCTTTGGATCATAACGGACATGGAAAGTGATGTGCTTCCGCCGTGAGACGCGGACCCAGCCCTTTTCCTTGTCCGGGTCAAAGGGACGGTGAACATTGAAGAAATTCGCATCGTCACGAGGTCCCTTGTAGAAGATGATCTCTGGCGCTGGGAACCCGGTTGCTTTGCAAGTAAAGACGACCTAAAAAGAAGGAATGATATTTTTTTAATCAGAGACAGAAATGACAAGCAAGATATCATATGAAATATTTAGCTTCCAGTTAACGTGAAAGACTATTATGTTTTTAACGGTAATCGCTTGATAAAAACCAATGACGAACATATGTTCGGTTTTCCAAGTTTATTATGTACTTAAACTTAAGTAACAACGCCACTTGGATGAATATTCTTTTAGGCATTGCCTACTGCAGCCATGTGGCTATTAGAACCACTTAAATATATTGCAAAAAATATTCAGTTCGGAATCTGAGACCGACAATCGCAAGATGCCCATTTGCCAGATGAGAAAGTGAACGTACGAACGGATCTTTCATTTTTTGTCGTAGCGTAATATAATATGAAAGCTATTTATCATCATTTCTCTTCTGCTGTAGTGTAAGAGGATTTCACCACGTCAAAACAAAAAGATTACTCAATAGATATGGATCTTGTGTCGATACTGAAATAACTTTGACATTGCAACGTTGAAGTATACATGGGCTGATAGTCATAAAACTGGCAAATGCTTTTACTTCAAGCTTTGTACATGTAGTAGGCCTACATTTGCATTGGACATGCTGTGAAAATCTTAAGTAAAAGCATTTGCTAACTTTTATGAATACCAGCCCACTGCAGCCGTGCTCAAGTCTAACCTTAGTTGGCTTTTCTATGTCCACCCTGTTTGGTCTGACCACTGTAAGTTTGACTGGCAGGAAGGTCGTGACTCCAAAGGCTCGCTGAATGTTGACTTTATGGTCCTCAGCCTCACAGATGTACTGGCCATCATCATCACCGGCAGGCTTCCTGATAGGAAACCGAGCAGTGGTGAAGTTGGATCCCGAGGGATATTGGTCAGCTATCTTCATTGCGAAGGCCTCCAGGCTACCATTGACGTCCTTAATCTGGTACAAACCGATCTTTGGGTTGTCCATATTAGCTACCACACAACCGATGCAGTTGTCAAGTTTCCGCATGATCGGAATACGAAAGTTCGGCGCCATGCCATCTTGTTCGGTTGCACCGCTGCACGACTGCACCATTATGTTCGGTGCTGAATCATTCAGCCGTATCTCAGTGGTCACACGGATGTGAATGCCTTCTGGGAGAACCAAATAGTAACCATAAAGACCAGCATCACTCGACCGTACGGGAGATATAGCGGCGTCACTGCTGACGATGTATTTGCTGAACTCCGGTCGACGAATGGCGTTGACGACCTTGAAGTTGTCACGTGGTGTCTGGACGATGCTGTCAGCATATTCAACCCGCTGCTTTTCTTCATCAAGTTCCAAGATTTTGTACCAACCACTCTGCTCCGTGTGCTCATCCATAAACTCGATTAACATCGATACGTTCAAGTGAAACGTATCCCCAGAATTCACGGTGTACGTCTTCTGCGGCATTTGCAGGAATCGAGGGAACGCCATTTCCTCCATCATGTTTACAAGATGGCCGTCAGTTGAACGCGGGATCGCCAGTTTCATGCCGACATCGTAACAAGGATGTAATATCCTGATTTTCAGGATGTAGACATCAAAAGGGTGTAGGTTGTACTCCCGTTTATTGGAAACGGTCAGCTTGGTTGTGTACGTGCCACGGCCTCTGGTATTGGTGACTTTATGAAGGCTGTCATCTGGAAGGAAACAAAAAAAAACATTTTGATTTCTTGAAATACAATGTAGTTGCAAGTGAAGTTGGAACTTCGTCCAAAGGTGCGACGGTCTCATGTTGCAAAGTGAGAGAGACCGTCAGAGGTCGACGATGATCGACGTGGATGACAAGTCATTTCGTCCCTAATTAGAGATTTTACTATCTCAAACGAAGTAACGGCAGGAATCACGAACTCGATTTCGGGCTCTCTTACAAATACATTGCCAGCGTGCATTCAGGGTTCAATTAATAAGTTAATGAGAAACCAAAGATCTGCCGCATCATCGAGCGATGCCAGGCGATCCAGGGATTGATAGATAAAGCACGATTCGCCGGCAATTATATGATGGGGCAAATTTGATGAGGTTTCCGTAATGGAAGTAGCGGATGTTGAATTACATTTACGGCGCGTTCGGTTTTCATACTGCGTGTGTTGGGCATTGCGGTGGTTAAAGCTATACAGCAAGAGATAGAGACAGTTACATCGGGACTATTGATGGATCGGGATAAGTACATTGTATTTTCCGAGACCAACGCATGACAATAATTCGATATTGAGGAGGAGGAATCTCGAGTGGAAAGAAAACAGTGGTGTGTTCACATGTATCTGACCTCGGCGAGTCTTGAGATGACACGTTCGAAACGAAGTCAGCAGTCATTGGATTTCGTCTTTTTTAGACTGACACACGACCAACTTGTTCATGGTTACAAGGACAAGGCAGATGCAGAATGTACATGTACTGTATTGTGCTACAAGGTGACTTCAAATGAACGTGGCAAGGTCAACTTATCACCATCTAAGTCTAAAATTGGTGACCACGTTGTCGTTCAACGTGATATCGAATGCTGGATTCCGCTTGCTTCGTATACGCTTCGACACCGGCGAGAAGGTTGGGACCTCAGAGGTCGTTGGTTGCCTGTTTTCCATGCTAACATTTCCCAAGACGCTGCGGGAATTGCGTTGTGGCGTATAACACCGACCCCAGACAAATGAGGCAGACAACTTACTCGCTACAGGGATGTAGAAATAGTTCATCATCTGGAAGCTCTTGCTTCGAATGAGAGTGATGGTCTGTTCTTTCTGCCAACGGAACCGCAGAGGGTATTTCGATTTGAACTGGACTGTCACGGTGGCTGGCAGTGCGGGACCGAGAACTGTCATTTCCCTGATATCAAACCGTGGAAGTTGAAGTGGTTCCGGTTTAACGCATGGATTAGGCTCCTCCGCCGTGGCCTGAAAGAAGAAGCCGTTGCAAATTTGAGTTTTATGATCAGACGTATTTTTCCTGGTGTTGGAAGCAAGGTACGCCAAAGCTATCGACGATATTGTTGACGAACAAGGATTATGAGTTACTCTTGCGATTTGCATTGTCGCGTTGTATCAATAGACACTTGTCCATCAGCGGATTGTGATTGAGTTTCGTTGACGTCATGATTTAAAATTCCATCTGGTTACACCCAGAAGGAAACAATCCCATCGGGTTACGCCAAGAAAGAAAGAATCCCATCAGCTTACACCCAGAAAGAAACCACCCCGTGTTGCCAAGTGCTGAAATGATTGGATTACTGTTGAAGAAACAACATGCCTCGATTGAATCAGCTTGGCATTTTATAGGCGAACCTTCACAACCACCTGTGGAACCATTTAAAAAGGATTTGGAACAATCTTTGGGAACAGAACGGTAAGATTGCTTTCTCATTCTTTTTCCTTATGTACAGTGGTAACTGTCGCTGACGAATGAACTCCATTAGTTACGATGGGAATTCGTACAAAGAACGATGGTATTTTCACCGCCAGTCCTCGGCTGCTGTAAGCTAAATTCAATTTTCCTTCAAAAAAGACGCAATCAGTCAGCAACCAGCTTTCACAGTCAGAAGTCGTGCCATCTGATTGGTAAACGGATTTAGTCATTCTTTATAACAGAATGCACCAGAGGGTTCAACTTCGATATTAACCAGATGTACGTGCACAAGTAGCTACGGCGGGCTTCTGGTGACCGACTTCCTTATCTCCTTCATTCTTTAGTCAATAAGCAGATTCCTTCGATAGTTCAGTTGGTAGAGCGGAGATTGGGCATCCCTAAAATCCTCAGTTTTTCTTTAAAACATATACACCAGTACTCAGCGGATTACTGACATCATAGAAAAAATTACTGCCGAAGACTAGCGCATCCATGAATTCCTCTAGGGATGCGCCCTGTGTGTAACACACACCCACATCAAAGAACGACAGTGAAAAAAATATATAATAGGCAGGAAGTTTCAGAAGTCACCTGCCGGAAGACCGGATGGCTGTCGGCAGGTTGTCAGGAACATAGCGCACTTTGCCTTCGACTTTTCAGAGATAGGTTTCTGGGCTCCCGTTTGCTGGTGACTATTTTCCCCTTTGAAAGAAAATGCCATTTACCGTTATCAATCGAGCAATCTTAGGTGGTTCGTGATAGCATGCACGATATTGAGATGTGAAAATAAAATGTGATTAACTCTGTTGTTGCAATATGTGCTTTTGGCAACCCCAATTTATCAAACAAGAGAAGAGAAATGAGCCGCGAGACTCGCATGAGATTTTCTGAGCATGAGTCAAACAACTAAAGGCTCCCAGGAGTATATTTAGTCGACAATCTCCAAGCAGACAAGGATTTCTGAGAAAATGGGAGCTGTGGTGTACGCACCACTGCTTGGAGGGTAATTTTCTACTGACAAACTACCAGAATAATAGTTTTGCTTAGAAGAGTTGCACAGGGTACTTTAGAGAATGTACATTGCTGGATCGAGAGGATGGATTGACACAAAAACGCGAAGAAAAAACCTATCATGTCAGAGGGGCGGATGAACTCTCCAAAGCAGATCAAATAGAATCTAGTACTGACGACCGGAAGAAGTCAACTGGGCATGCGCAGGGGGTTGGGCTGGAAGTGGGTTTCCTTCCCTATATTTAATGTCAGGTGTTCGAGTCACCCATGACTAATAAGAGGGGGGAAGGGGTAAGATTGCAATTCTGCTACGCGTGAATAGGCCTACAGACTGATCAATGCCGCAATCAATTTCACTTGATGAACTTCATCGAGTACAGAGTCCACTCTCTGCAGTGATCAAAATGCATGCCGACAGTTGTTGTCGGCAGAAATGTGTACCCCTCCTTTGAGAGTGGTTTGCCGGCCTCTATATCTTACATGATAACCCAGTACTCAAATAACCCGTGAAAGCATTCCCAGTGAGCAATGTTCTGGATTATTGCCGACATTATCAGAGAGGAACCACGCCGGATTATAGATTCAATTTGAAATAAGAGAGCATCTTCACTGCCATTATGTCGGTATAGATTTCTCAAATATGAATCTCGTAGGAGAGAATGGATGGATGATTGCGGGCGTGGTGGAAATGGGTGAAGCAACCCGAAACGTTGTTCGCAGTGCATCATCAAGGGAGATGCAGTTATAAACTTGCTACCAGATAGGGCAAATATTCTGATAACAGCGAGAGAGCTCGGGGGACTGACGAGAAGTACAGATTCAACTACTTGCTCTCACTCCGTTTGGTCAGCCTAGAGCGCCGGTAACTTCCCAGCTTCTCGCCTCAAAGAACCTGACGCTTTGCACCTTACAAATAGGCTGGTGGCAATTCTCCCCGATCCATTATCGAAGGCGAAGAACATCTTAAACAATTCATCGCCGAAACCCATGAGACAGACTTATGGAGATGAATACTCAATGGCTCATTCGATCCCATAGTTTTGGTCTCGCTCCTCTTCACACGTTCGCGCAAGTACGTGTAAGGGTTGACAAGAAACGAGGCAAAAACCCCTGCTGGAGAGGATGCAATGGTAGAACACAAGTGCAGAGGCTATCGTCACATCTTGCCGTGGGCGTATCGTAGATCACCTTGACGAAAACGCCAGAACAAAATTGGAAGCTGCATTTACCGGACACTCGGAATGCGGAATGCGGAAGCGGTGTATGCTATGCATTTTCGCATACAACATATCGCTTCCGCATCCCGTATACCGCATTCCGGATGTCTGGTACGCAGCGTTTAGCTGACACGCGGTAAGAGGAATGCGGATCCCCCAATTGCACACGGTATCACTAAAGGCCCGTTTACACATGCAACTTTTCATATGCAACTTCATGCAACTTGTTGCATAAACCTGATGAGGCCAAAAAGTTTCATAAAAGTTGCATGTGTAAACGGGTCTGCAACTTGTTGCAACTCTATCACGCTGGAGGTTGCATCGATTTTTCTATGTGTAAACCGTCCCGGGTAGTTTGCAACAAGTTGCAAGTTGCTGCAACTTGCAACTTGGTGCAACCTAGTGTAAACCGCCCTTAATGCTTTTGTAAACATGGCGCCGGTTTGGTCCGTCCCTGTCTATTCACGGTGTTCTGTATGGATGAATGGAAATGGCTTGGAGCGAACAAATGTCTATTCCTTGTTCCGTTTCCGCGATCCGCATTCCGCTTTCCGCGTGTCAGGTAAACGCAGCTTTACTCGACGACTCTGACTCCCAATATTCAATAGTGAATGCATATTCGACAGAACTGGTGCGGTAACATGGTTAGCAATGAAGACGATAAAACCCTGGCTACTGTCGTGAAAGGTCATTTGATGCAACGCAGAACCATCATCGTGAGATATGGCCATGTTTGAGCACTATTGACAATCAAGAATGGCATGTGGCAGCGATAGCGATGGAAAAACAGCCGCAGATGGAGGACTAGCCGATCTCATTTCGCTGATTCATTGGCCCATATTGCCCATCGCAGATGACAAATATCAATTCAGCTGATTTTATGGTAAATGGCAAAATCACTGCCGGTCTGATACATCGGCTACCGCGCTAATATCTTGAAACTTTTTGGACCAACGGCTAAGACTGGTGTAGAGAAATGGAGGTCATCCTACCAATTGGGATGAAGGTCGACTGGGCCGACATCCGTGACATCTACTTCACACCATCTCGGAACTGCCACTAATTTGCGAGCGACGCCGAACTGTGAGAGTCGAGAGTCTTCTCGGCAACATCGACCCTAATGATAGCTTCCACTCACCAACACTTCCATGCTTTATATAGCTCATGGTCAGAAAAAAGCATTGCAACGTTCTGAAGCCCAAAGGGAATGAACGTCGATTCCAACCATCGGCAGTTTTTGCGACGTGGGACTTGGTTGACGGCAGTGGCCAGATGAGGTGATTGCCGACGATTCACGATGATTACAAAATGTTTGCTTCGACCAGGTTGCCGGAGATTACTGAGACGTCAATCAGCCTTTAGAAAAAAATGTTTCTGTCGTGCTTCTGGAAAGTCTGAGTGTTATAATCATTGACTCGATTTCAAAAGCGACGTCGACGGCGATTTTTGCTTCGATATTTTGAGACGTAAAGGTTTTTTCTTCGGCTTTGAATCTGTTTCTGAGAGGGTAAGATAAAATATCGCGTACGATGCTAAGAAAGTGATGTGTACATGTACAGTACGTACATTTACGTCTCTGTCCTTGCCGCGACATTCAGGGCAGAGTCTGTCAACTGAACAGAGCACTCTCGTTTAACGAGTCACTTACTGGTAACTCAATCATTCCCCTTAGGTTGACGAAGACGCATGTTTTGCAGGTATCAGGAAACCAGAAATCAATGATAATACAATCAGAATTAGTTTCAGTCCAGTGAAGATTCTCATTTGGTATGGCACATCTTCCAATAGCAGGGATGTCGAGTCGGTCCTCTTCATACGCTCCACGCAGAGCGTCAGGGAGTGAGACCATGCCCTGCTATGGGAGGGTGGTGTGGCGAGTCACTGATAAGTTGAGTAGGCCGAAGGAACCAATCGCCTGATCGATAGGTCACAAATTGTGACCACATATCACCATTTCAGGGAAGTCATACATTTAGCTGACATTTCAGCGTCTAAATAGATAAAAACTGAAAAGGACGTTGGGAAAATACGAAATTTTCGCCACCCTCTTCCTTTCCCTGCAGAGTGAAGTAAGACGTGTGAGGTACCTTCGCAGTACTGTCATGCAGCTCATTGACACCACCTGTCCAAGGGTAATTTCTCATCCCATAATGACCATCGCAGCGCTCAAGCCCAATTGACTAACCGCCCGAAGCAATCACCAGTCAACCTGAAGATCCCAGATCACGTTTTCGTGCTTACTTGCGGTGAAAACTGATCAGAGTAATGGTTAGTCGGAGCCACAACAATTAGTCGCCTGACGTATCATGAGGTGTTCAAACCGCTAAAGGGATACTCTAGACCATCATAAGGACAAGCCATACAGGTGAACTTATCATGAAGTAATTAAGGGTTGGCGTTTCTTAATCATCGGTCTCCAAGGCAAATCACGCATTGCCAATCACCACGCAGAGCTGCAAGATGCGATTGCAGGCTGCAGGTCCAAAACATTATTACCAACACTTTTTTCATGGCTAATGGCGGTAACGTTCTTATTTCCTGTACATAACACAGAAATGAGATGAAAGACATGAAGTACGAGCAGTCTAATGTACTTTCTAGTCTGTGGACATCCTGGGAAATAAAAAGCTACAGTTTCGTGGTGTGGATGTAAGGGGATGTAAGGTGGTATATTGTTTGCATTAAAGGATCCAGACATTTACACTCGGAGTAACATACACCTTGCATCTCTCGCTGACAACTTTTTTGAAATCGACTTTCCCTTCAAAAAATATTCACGATGGACTTTAAGATTACCCTCATCCGTTGCTACAAGTACTGAATCAAACAACTTTTGATTTAAGTTCGTTAACATTAGGTTCAATGCACTGTCTATTAGTTTGATTAGAAGTGATCGTTGCATAAAAGAAAAGGGGACATTTTAGGTACATTTCATAAACAAAAACAAGAATACAACGACTTGATTGGTTGAACACATCACATGACCACTCGACACTGCGCCGCGCAACAACACTTTAAACGTCGACTTTTGGATGAAAATGCTGGAAAAGCAATAAAAAATAAATTTGCCTTACCTTTCCTCTTCTTGTTCGCCCTTTTGGTGCCGAATAAACATTGATGATGAGGAACCAGAAGACCAAAGTGCATGTAATGAAGTTTACTCGTGTTGATGAAGCTGTCATGATCAAGTCCTGAACGTAAGACGGGTTCTTTCCCAATGACTTCTCGGCAAGTTGATTCAGAGGAAACATTATTACCAACACTTTTTTCATGGCTAATGGCGGTAACGTTCTTATTTCCTGTACATAACACAGAAATGAGATGAAAGACATGAAGTATGAGCAGTCTAATGTACCTTCTAGTCTGTGGACATCCTGGGAAATAAAAAGCTACAGTTTCGTGGTGTGGATGTAAGGTGGTAAATGTATATTGTTTGCATTATAAAAGGATCCAGACATTTACACTCGGAGTAACATACACCTTGCATCTCTCGCTGACAACTTTTTTGAAATCGACTTTCCCTTCAAAAATATTCACGATGGACTTTAAGATTACCCTCATCCGTTGCTACAAGTACTGAATCAAACAACTTTTGATTTAAGTTCGTTAACATTAGGTTCAATGCACTGTCTATTAGTTTGATTAGAAGTGATCGTCGCATAAAAGAAAAGGGGACATTTTAGGTACATTTCATAAACAAAAACAAGAATACAACGACTTGATTGGTTGAACACATCACATGACCACTCGACACTGCGCCGCGCAACAACACTTTAAACGTCGACTTTTGGATGAAAGTGCTGGAAAAGCAATAAAAAATAAATTTGCCTTACCTTTCCTCTTCTTGTTCGCCCTTTTGGCGCCGAATAAACATTGATGATGAGGAACCAGAAGACCAAAGTGCATGTAATGAAGTTTACTCTTGTTGATGAAGCTGTCATGATCAAGTCCTGAACGTAAGACGGGTTCTTTCCCAATGACTTCTCGGCAAGTTGATTCAGAGGACAAGACTTTCTCCGATTCTCTTCTATGTTAGCGGTATTAAGGATACATGAGCTCCGTCACACCGGATTATCCCCATGACGACATACGCGGAGAAAGGAAGAATGACAAAAGGTAATCTTTCTCCTTTTGTATCAGGTTCGTCGTTGACGCTGTCGTCACTCGCCATCAGGAACCATTGTCCTCATGTTTACATTCTATACTTTTTATACTTTTTTCATATCTGGTAACGCGAGCCGGCCTAAGGATGGAGGAGAACGTAAAGAGTATTGCTTTACGGAAAAGCCATTGTTCCATTTCTGTTGGCGCAGCATTTTTCTCATCATTCTGGTTGGATATTTGGAGCCAAGGGAGAAAAATAAACGATCTATCACGTCATAGGTATATACAAGTATACATATCGCAAAGCTGATTAGCAATCTCATCACCATCGGACAGTTTTAGGCCTGGGCCTACACCTTTGTGACGCTATTCCCTCTTTGAAAGGAACGGGAGTTTTAAATGCAGGTCCTAGTTATACATTAAGTTTTTTTATTATGATATTCGAATATTATCATTATTCGAAGGTCGTGAATTCAATGGCCATATATCATTAAATCAATATATAGAAAGTGGGCATACAGTCCCTATAAGTGACCACTATATTTTGCCCAGGAGGTGACCGAACTTAAAATATTTCCCTGAAATACTGTAAATTGGGCTGAGAGGGGTATCGCACCCGCAGCGTCGGCGTCATAAATTATTCAATCATGGTCTTTTTTTATTATTTATTTATTTATTTTATTTGTCCATGAACATCATCATACAAATGTATCATACAAATGTATGATGATGTTTTGAACAAATGTATGATCGTGTAGACGGGCCTTTTATCACAAACTCCTGATCATCTATATGTTCTAGATAGACGTACAAAAGGGCGTTATAGGAGAAGATTCATCAACTTTCATCAGAAATAATCAGTAGAATATACATCATATTCCGTATGCACATTTTGTATACAATCATCTATAGTCTCCAGTGACCTCCTCCCTGCCGCCCTATCATGTTGTATCTCGTCAAACAAGCAATTCGAGGTACGAGAACTGAAAATCAAAATATATGCAGTCTGAGAAACGATGCCATCCAAAAACATTCATTTTATCATAGTTGCCATGACAATCTGACAAGTTTCAAAGAGAACAGCCTATGGCTATTGTGACTTTCCGGATTCCAGGCCTATCGGCGCGGAAATGGCATCTTGTCTGACGATATTGGATACAAGCTAAAAGATGACAAAGAGCCGTGGGCTATGATAAGTCAGGTCTGTACAGTTGTGGTTGTGCGACCTGTCTCTAAGGCTGCAATCACATAGAACTACACACTACACGGGCACGCCGGTTAACAATGGCTTCACAAAGGGCTCGCGGCCGTGGAGCCATTGTTAACCGGCGTGTCCGTGTAGCGTGTAGCTCTATGTGATTGCAGCCTAAAGCCCATGATGAACGTGTATCCAGTAAAAGACCAATGCACTTTCCACCGGGTATGACCGACCGTACAATAAGAATAACGAACCATCATGACGATTTGCTCATCAGGCGATGTCCATGTAATTTGTACATACTGAGACATGCTATCGATTGGAGGATTATCCTGGCTAATAGCAAGAACTCATGAATGTGACATGATGATTGCTTCCCAATTGATATTTGACAAGTTATTGACGTACGAATGGGATGCATGTGCATCTTGCTAAAAAATCCCCTTTCCGTTGGCCCCTTTTCCAATTTATTGGTGGCGGGATTGAAAAGAATTTTCATAGGACGCCAAGCTCCTTTTTTCACTAATCTGAATTAGTCTTGTTATCTTTTTTGGCATGCATAGCTTTTCGAGACTGCACGGAAGGAATAAACTCGACACTTTGATCCTTTGTTGTTAACAAAATTACATGACAACGCCATGGACCCTCGATAAATTGGCTTTCGTGTGAGTGGGATGCTTATGCTTTGACAAAATATCAATAAATTTAACTGTTTCTTTATAAAAGATACGGTAGTTAGAAGTGATATTGGCTGCTACTAAGTCACCATTAGTTTAGGAACAGGCCAAAGTAAAAGAACGTCAAAGTAGGCCTATCCCAGGTCCTCACTGACTTGGTGTGCAAAGTAATGGAGTGGTTCGCACCGATGTTGCTGTAGTATCAAGAAAGGTAGGCTAGGCCTATCAAGAAAAGCACCCGTAGCACTTTTTTATGTTATCTACCCAAATGTTAGCTTTATAGAAGGCTGTGCTGATAAAACTCGTAAATCTAGCCACGAAATCATGTTCTGTGGAAAAGAAGAGATTGATACCATCCTTTTAATTGATATCGTATATCACCAGATGTGCTTACGTGCACTCAGGTGTTCCTGCCTCAACAAAAAGCGATGCCCGTGCATTTACATGCTGACATGCGAGATGGCTCTGTTGCTTTGATTGCACTGAACAATTGAACAAACGCCGATTAATCTGAGATATAAATCAATACCCTGCACAGGTTTATCATATCAAGACACGGTGGAAACTATTTCCATGCGGTTGTCGTCACCTTTGCCAATACAAAACGTGGCGTTGCCGTTTCGAAGCAGCAAACAGTGTAGGAAGGATACATAGGACTTTCTATCGAACGGAATGTTTGGCAACAAGTCTACCAAGAAGCCAATGATCTATCACAGGATGAAAATTGCTCATCTCGAGGTAGGTAGTTTATTTTCTGGACGTCACCGGCAAGTTCCGGATCCTTCAGTAAATTGCTTTCGTTGATTTCCACCTGTTCGTCAGTCTACTAGTATATTGGGACGTGTCAGTCGACTCTGTCATATTTGGTCTTTCTACAGATCCTCGGTTGTTGCTTGCCATGGGAAGCCAGGTTGTTTGCCTAGTGGTCTAAACAAAATGAAGCTGCACGCAACAAGTAGGCCCCTTACACATGCAAAAATGAAACTTATTTCTTTTTAAACGAATGTCATTTGTAGACCCTTGGCGTATTTTGAGGCAGGGGATATGGAATTTTAGTGGTTTCAGGAGTAAAGCCAAGCACTAGCCAGCCATGCTAACCGAAATGAAAAGACTCATGGTTTAATCAAATTTCATGTACGGCCGACTCTGTATCATCAAATCTCTCGAGCTTATCGAATCCCTAACGGTATCAACGTATACCACACCAGAGCTTTGGTCATATGCCATGTTACAGTCGAATATAATTGCTCCGATGAAAATGTAGCTTTTATAAACCCATTTTGAGAGCTCTCTCGAGTCCATTAATTAACGTCTACATCAGTATATCTGGCGGCAGTGTCTGATCTGGTATACAGAGAGTCAGGAAGCCAAGAGTGCTCCCCTCACTGCTGATCGGTTCCAACCCATGTCGTTTCCGGAAAGTCAGTGCCAGAGGAGAGGCCTGTCCTGTGCACAAATTTCCTTGGTCTTTGAGGATCTAATGTGGCTACTTCGTAGAAAGCTCTTGGGGAGGGCCTGTGACCTCCCACATTTTATGGGAAAAGGTTCATACGTCGGCCTCCCTCGCCACGAATTCGGCCTACACCGCTCCGGCCTTTGAGGATTCTGCATGATCCCTCGTGATAAGGGGATGACCTAGAACGTGCGATTGGTAGTATGTATTCCCCTATTCTGAAGTTGGTCTTGCTTCAATATCAAATCCAGGCAACCCTCGAGTCCACATAGCGCTTCAGGTACATCAATCCGTCGGACATACTGCCACCTGTAGATTGGCGATGTCACTGGTGGGACTTTTCAGTTGCTGTTGCTGCCCCGTATCCTGTCGACGATTATATCTCACGTCTATTCCATGAAAGCAATGCATTCCACTCCCGGATTCCACTTTGGAACACGTTCTATAGCTGGATTTACCCAATAGTTTTCAGACCAAGGCAATGATGATAAACGCTGATGAATCACGGAATGATCGATCATAATCGATCTTTAAGTAACTCTGGTTGCTTTCTCCGTGAGTCTTGGTCGCTCACTTTCGCCTTCCACCTTTGCCTTAACCGATGGCTCAGAGGTCTTCCCCGGGAGGTCTCCTTTGGCGATGATATCAAACTGAACCCAATTCCTGTAATGATTAGGTCAAATACTCTTCCTATTGTCGTTCTGGCCTCCCCAGCCAGGCAAACTCAATTATCTTGTTCGGCTGACGGACATAATCCCGCGAGATGACAAGGATTTGTGGTTGATTATTAGAAAAGTGATAACACAGAAGACTGATCACTGCGGTGGCTCGTTCTGATAAAACTTTTTGCTTACAATCGTTAGAGCTGCGATTGATTATTAAACGGCTTGAAACTGGGAATAATCAGATGGCTACAGGATGCTACATACGTAAGTTGACTGTATGACAATATAGTTTCGGGGTAAATATTATCCAAGCGAAAAAGGTATTTTTGACCAATCAAGTTTACTTGTAAAAACCGCCAAGTTACTTACCACGAGCGTATACGATGGAGGCATTTCTTTTTGGCCAATTTAACTTGTTCTACTTTTGGATATTTTCCAGAAGCTGGGCAATTACGTTCAATTACGTTGTTTCGAGATGGTCATTATGAGTTGAAGAAAGTAATTAATTTTGTTTATTTAGTAAACCTGTCATGCCAGTGATTCGAAAAAGTGGACGCTTTTTCAGCAGTAGGTTCATCGTTGGATCTGCCAGAACGATTGCCAGACAATGAAACGCAGAGATTTATTTTCATTCATCGCTGTCTAAGCGACACCCAAAAATTAGTTCGTAAAATTAAGTTGCGAATATAATATAAATTATATGGAAATAATTACCGGGTTTAAATGACATGTTGACGTAATTATGTTGTAATATGAGTTACCGTGTTATATACATGTACATGTAGTGTATCTGGCTTTGAAATACTGTCGCCATAACATGTACACAGGTTACGCTGTGTGCAAATATGCAGGCCAATTGATTTTAGATAAACGCTTGGCACTCTTTTTCATGTCTACTTACATATCATACGAGCTGTTATTATAGACGTACTGTGATGTATGTAGTTAGTTTATTGTAAACATGCTAGTGCAGACTTACACTTGATGATTCAGTTGGCAGGGAGTTATTGTTGAGGTGGTTAACTCGGTGAAACGCCGTTTTGGTGTTTACATAAAGAGAACAAGCACACACGAGCAATTATCATTTTCCGCTGGTTGATGGACCATTGATTAGCCAGGCCTATAAACGCATGTGCCGTCCTGTTCAGCGCGTTGTTGGCGGGAATTGCACGTGGGGGATTCCCTGTATCGGGTTTAAGACAGATCTCGGTCAAAGTGGCGCAGGTTGGCCAAGCTGTTGCCCTCTCCAGTGTACGCAGCAGTAGCGGACACAAAGAAATATCAGTGAAAACTGATTTAAGTGCTACTGGGCTTTTGGAATTCATGTCAACGGTGAGTGGTTTTCTAAATTTCCATTGTTGGCTTATAATACAATATCACGTATAATATTCACGCTTATTGTAGATAAACGTTCATGCAGTAGTAATAAGGACTGACCTATTCTTAGTATAGTTTATACATTATCCATACAACTCCATATGTGCCTATTAGTGAGTACTCAATTCAACGACGACATGAATGGTGACCGGTGACACCCTACCACCGTCCACGATTTTCTCTGGCCACCGGACTGGCTCAGGGCCGAGATTAGAGTGTGTGGCGATTGAACTAGGCCTACCTGTAGGTGTGTGGGATAGCCTACTCGCACAAGGTTACACCATCCACCCGTTGCAATTTAACAACTGGGGGTACATGTACTTATTGGTGGCCAAATATGACTTGAGATATTTTCTCAATTTTTACCATTGTGTAGTCAGCAAAGACTGAAAAATAATAAAGTTCTCTACAAGGCAACCAAAATAACGTGGTTTTTTGAGAAGAAATAGGACCATTGTTTACTGGATGAGGACTGAATAGATCATTCATTATCAACTCGTGAAAAAAGTTTTTCATCGACATCTGGGGAGTGCGTCCATTGTTTTTAGGTCAAGACTCTTCAGGATGTCTGTCGAATCGATACGGAAATAAATGGCGACTCACTGCGAAACCGGATTTCAAAGCTTAGTCTGCCGAAATTTTATACAGCCATTTTTAATGAGATGAAATGTGTGGCGAAGTACCTTTGGCAACTTCGCATCGGCAGGTAATGAAGTAGGGCCTACGTCGGTCAAACCAACTTGCGGCATGCTTGTTTGTTTTGGAGGCAATCGCGGTAAAAGGTTAATGGCTGGTTTCAGTGTTAAAAAACGATACATTGTACTTAATATACACACGTGCATGCACAGTATAATTTCTCTTAGATACCTATTAATAACACACTCCACCCTATACGGTAAGCGAAAGTCACACTATGAAATATCAGAATTCGATAACAACATGTGTATGGAACGTGGCAACCTGTTGTTTCACCACAACCGAGGAAATAAACGGACCCGTGACTGATATTGGAATCACCGCAGGAAAAGTCGTCAATAAATCATGCAGTGAGAACGAATATCGGGCGTCTCAAAGAACATGTACCGTACATGTACCGTACATGTACCTAGGCCTACATTTACACCCCGACGAGAACGGAGTGCAACGTTTTCTGAAACACACGGACGGACGAGAGGAGGCCTTTCATTGCCTTTTCTCGGCAAGTCTACGTCATCAGTGGCTAGGGTACTTTCATACGGTTAGCACGGGGTGAGAAAGTTGATTGCTTCTCGTCGGAGCTGGGGGCGCAATTCTCAATCGACTTCCGCTCCACCTTGTTCTCACCGGAGCGCTAATTGACACCCCTTTAATTTCATCATGGTAAGATATCAGATATGTTGATGTGGAGATGTCTGAATCTTCTGTTTCGGAAATCGCATTTTTTTGTCGAACACTGAAACCAAACATTGGGGTACATCCTGTTACGGGAATACGCTTTGCAGTCAATCCCCTACGATCACGGAATGGAGCTCTCCAAAGAGTTTCGCTCCCATCGGCAAACTCGGCGTGTAGGTTCGCATTTCAATGACAGTGAGTAGGCTATTCCCTGTGATACGATAAATGAGTCACGTACTGAGGAAATGTGTTGTCTTTCCTACTGAATCGGATGTTTCAAATGGAATTTCCGATTCACACAACCATGCAGTAACATGTGTCTACACGTGTGTAAGCATGCTGAAAATGTGACGCTGGTGGATAATAGGGTACATGTAATTGGCAGCTTCGAAGTAAGTATCGATAATTGTCAAATTTATTATCAACTTGATTATTGCTTCCAGGCGCCAGCGTTCACCTCATTTAACAAGGTCAATCAATATAGTAGGGCCTATGCCATGCCGCCTTTGTGCCTTGAGTTTTCGAGGCTATAGGCCTAATCGAGGGCCACAAGGCTCTGACACCACTGCCCTCCCGTTCGTTTTGGACCACCAAATTAAACGGCCATAAATTTCGCATGCGATCCCATGGCATGCAGGACGTCACATTAAAGCCTATACGGAAATTATAAAAGTTGAGCTTTGGACACCACCTCTCCAGATCTGTACATCATGCTCAGGATTGTATGCGAAAATGAACGTGAAGATGTCAAGCAATTTGTAGGTATACATGTCTAGCATATTCGGTGTCTAGAAATTGCCCGAGGTACACAGGAAATCCAATATCATGATAATTTTTGTCGAAAAAGTTCATGAATGCGCGTAGGATATTTCCATTCCATATTGTCTTTGTGTCACGGCTCATAACTGCTCTGCGGCGTCATATTCCACGGTGTGAAGAATATGATTGCATTTTCTATCACGTTCTCTGTGTTTACTCTCCACTCATTCAGTCGTTCATAAAAATGTGAGACACGTCCGATGACGCAGCCACCGCGTCGACCATGATCACAGTGCATGTTTAGAGTACTGTACTATACGTGCTCATAAAAACAAAGATCGCGATATAGTATTAAGAAACTGAACAACCTGAAGTTACTGTTTCTCAGGGATGAATTTTTCTGATGACCTTCATTGAAGGAAAAATTATAGCCGAAAAAAACGAGTGAGTGGTAATTAGGCCTATTTTTTCCCCGGAAGGAACAAAGATTCCGACATTGCGAACACCCCCGCTTTCCTCATGGAAAGTTCATTGGTACTTTTTTGGTCTCTCCTCAGTTCGAATGCTGACACGTTACTTTCCGAAGTCCAAACGTTCGGTACTCACATACCAAAGGGAAAATAGCAATTTCGAGACGTTTGGTCCACTGATATCGATCAGAAGTTTATCCTATCTTTTGAGTCAACAACATTTGGATATTTCTAATGTTATTTGCCTTATAGACTATCATATTACATGCACATCTATAAGTGGCTTTAGTCTACAAGAGAAAACTGTACGGCCTGTATGTGGACGGGTATGGCAAGCGGATTGTCGAGTTATTGAAGAAACCTATGTTTATGCAATAAAACCTAGTTTTATTGTTTAAAAAAAAATTTTTGTGGATAAAATATAGGTTTTCTGATAAAACTTAGTTTCTCTTAAAAATCCTAGTTTTTTACATAAAACTTATATTTTTACAATAAAACTTGAATTTTTCGCAAAAAAAACTAGTTTTTTCAATAAAACCGAATTTTTAAAGCTCAAATATAGGTTTTTCAATCATCGATAAGAAACTTAGTTTTTTTTGTTTAAAAATGCAAGTTTTTCGGCAATAACTGGACAAATAGCCAAGAAACCTATATTAATGCTTAAAAACTGGTTTTATAGAAAAAACTTCAATAAAACCAATATTTTTGTAGAAAATATAAGTTTCTTGAATAACTGGACAAACGGCGTTCATTCAGGGATCATTCACACACAACTGACCCATCAAACTGGGAAAAGACGGCGCTACTCACCGACAGAATCACACTGTGCATGGCCCGGGACGAGACGGCACGGAGAAACTAAATTAGCCCAACATCTCGGTAAAAAAATTCGGCAACGACCCAACCGGTCGACAAGACATGTGCACACAGAGAGACGCAGAATATTGTGCGCGCGTCCAGTTTTAACCAGGAAAGTGACGTAACCTGACTCGATCCCAGACCAAGCAGTTACAACACAATACCCTACGATCAATTCCAATCACGAGTGGCCTTTAAAAATTAAAGGTGCATAAGGTGCACTGCCACCACAGAAATTAAACTCTAAACAAAATCCATTACCAGACTGGGCCGTCACGCAGTACCGTGGTCGATAAGTGCACGTGACTTTGTCGCGCCAAACCGCGAAATGACTGAATATTCGTTTTGGCAGAAAACACCTATAAATCCTGCGTCGAGGGGATGGAAACTTCTCACCGTTAACTTATACAATTTTTGTCAATAAACAAGCAAGAATTCACTGTGTCGTACTCACGTTTAAAGATTTTACAGGCAATTTTAGACCGAAATTTACCTAATGGCAGGCCTGTCGTGCCTACCTGCATTATATGCCATTTTCGGCGCCACAAACGCCTGTAGAGCTTGAATTCAGTTCAGGTATGTAGATAAGATTATAGAGATTGCATTTGGACAGGTCATTTCAAAATGACGCCTTTTTTTAACAATTGACGCTTTTTTGAAATCAGACTTCCTAAAGTCTCTTATCTTTGGGTGGTCTCGGTTAGCCGCGATTGTTGTTGTAATCTCCACAAGTAAACCATTGTAAACGTTGACTTCAACTGCCCCGTGATATCACGCTGCAGCGCGACCACGATTCCCACCATGCTCAGCGAGCAGTTGTGCGGTTGCGCCACATTCGATCCACTTCCTCTTTTCACCACGGATTTCACGGTAAAGCGTGAATCACGGTACCGCGTGACGGCCCAGTCTGATTACAATAGGTACATGTATGTGGAGTCGAGGTAGGTTTCTAAAAAGCTAGCATTTTATCAAAAACTACTTTTTAAGACATAAAACTTAGTTTTATTACAAAAATTTGGTTTTTTGAGTGATAAACTTAGTTTTATGGAATAACTGGACATTTCAATGTGGAAACTTGCATTTTTGTCGATAAAATGGGGGTTGTTTGGTAAAAAACCAGGGGCCTGTTTCATGAACCAAATGAAAAATGCATTGAGTTAATGGTACCATCAGCTTAAAGTCACTTTATGAAACAGGCCCCCGGTTTTTAGTCATAAAATATAGTTTTTTTTTGACAAAAACTATTTTTTTCCAAAGAACCTATATTTTATGACGGAAAAAGAAAAAAACTAGTTTTTTAGGAGAAAAACTTAGTTTTTTTCAGAAAAACCTATATTTTATCCACAAAAAGTAAGTTTTTTACCCATAAAACTATGTTTTACTGCAAAAATAAAGGTTTCTTTAATAACTGGACAATCCGCTTGCCATTGACGTGTATGTTGGCCCATATTGCGTTACAGCGCCTCTGTCGGCAGAAGTATAAACTTCATTATGTAATACGTCAACTCATTTTTGTTGCCTGGCGTGACGTCAATATCAAGACCGCCAAATGATTTGTTGAACGACGTCACGGAAATGACGTTGTGCATACTGTGGCGCCGTTTCTGCCATTGCCATGCGTGCCGATATTGACGACAGCTCGTAATCTACCGGTATTAAAATCATTTCATGTTTCAGGCGATGCCGATGGAGTAAAGTCACAACACCATGTTGTTAGGCTACTTTGTGTGACACTGGCTACTTTTTCACCGAGAAATATGCAGATTTCACATTGTCATTGCCTCTCAATTTGTTCTCTTTCCAGAAGCGTGGCTAATGAACGTGGAGCAATTTTGATAGACCTGCACCAACAGGAAAAATAAAATCATCCAAAATGAGATTATTCGGAAGAAATACAAGGAAGGTTATCTTCTATATGTTATTTGGCGGGTTCTGCGTGTTTGTCTACCTCCACTTTGCCAAACAAGAGCCGCAAGATCCACATGAAATCTTCAAACAATTCCCTGGAAACATGCCTGACATGGTCAAGAGAGAGGTAGGTCAGATCTACGTTTTTCGTGGGTAACCAAACGAGGACATTTTAGAAGACTGTTACATGATGTTACTTTCGTCCCCAGTGCATACTTTGTTTGGTATGGTACTTTTTTTTATAGAACACGATGCAGCGAGGCATATTTACCATCCTCTCATTGTCACGAGGGGGCCGATGGATCGATATTCTTACTCGTCATGAATTAATACAAGTTGTCCGCAAACATGAATAATTGACATACGCCATGAAATGACTACATAAACAATACATTTAGAATCCCCCAGTTGTTGGCAGTAGACGCAAGACGGTGCCGGTACCTTGGCTTGCTGCGACCCAGTCAGATAGTGTAAAGCCCGATGTTACTTGGTTACACTCTAGCTTAGGCCTACACCCGGATTATCTGGAAGCCGTAGGCCCTGAATTGGCGTATTTAAATTTGTTCAAACATCGGACTTAAAAACAACCATCAGGTTGTAACATGCACTGATAAGCCTAGATACGGTATCTGCTGCCCTTTGGAATTTAATCCCCCTGGGCTTCCCCTATCGATTTCATTTTAGAACAAAGAGAACAACGCACAAAACATGAAGTTGCAGATCGATGCCAACGAACGCAAGGAAAGCGAGGATGAGGAGGAACGGGATATGCAGCGACCGAAAGGTGGCGCTTCTAGACATCAAAGTGATGAAATGGAGGGATTCTGGGGCCCGAGGAAATATGGTCCGAAATCTTATATGACGCCAGGTCGACGTGGGAATTATGAACCCGCCGAAACACCGCCCAAACACGGTCCAGGTATGGTAAAGTGAAGCAAAGCACTAGTTATGATTGTGTGGTGTGATTCATCCTCCCACAGCAGGGCTTTGGTCTCGTTCCTCTTCATACACTCCACACAAAGCCCTGCTGAAATTGGGCCTCCCAGGCAAGCAGAGGCGGTCAGAAAACCATTGCCCAATCAGAATGCAGCATTTTCAGAGTGTCAATATTAAAATAATTATGACTCATAATAACAATCAAAAATAATAAGAATCTTTCCTATACACAGGAAGAACCTCTGTGATAAAATTCAGTCAATTTTGGAAAGATGCAAGTGATTTGTAAAGAATAAAATTCTAAAATCAAACTGGGTAAAACCACGGAATTTGTACTTCTCCAGTCATCCTTAAAATACAGGGAGTGCAACTGGAGTATGGAACAGCCACATCAGATTCACTGGCCGTTGTATTTCAGCAGGGGTTTGTGTGAGCGTATGAAGAGGAGCGAGGTAAAAACCCCTGCTGTGGGAGGATGGGTGTGATTCGAAAAAGAGATTCGGAGCCTGATGCAGAAGGTCTCACAAATTCGTTATTCATTGCCCATCATCTTTGTAATTACATTGCCGTTAAAGGGAGACTCCATTCATTGTGTAAAATGTTGAATTTTTGAAATACACACGTATCGTTAATACATTAGTGACATAACAACTCATGGCAAATAGTCTCCATGGATTGATAAAAATTCAAAAGTGGACAATGAGAGGAGTCTCCCTTTAATTCACTCGTTTTGACGTTTTGCCATGTTTGTAGGAGAGGGTGGGGCTGCGGTCTATACTTCACTGAAGGAGAAGTCTGCGGTCGACAGGGCGCTAACGTATGATGGTTTTAACATGCCAGCCAGCGATAAAATCTCTATGACCAGGACCATTCCCGATAGTAGATTAGAAGAGTAAGTGAGAATCGACACCTGTTCCTGTTCCTATTCCCATATTTTGACCACATTGTTCGGGTAGGGATGTATGTAATAGCCTATAGAGTTTTCGCAAAGCCCCCGAAACGCCAAGGCGAACGTCTATCCTTTTGTTCGATGCTCTCTACGTGGCATCGAACAATGGGTTTGGCGTTCACGTTGGCGTTTCGGGGGCTTTGCGAAAACTCCCTATTAACGTTTCCATTGATTCTCCAAACCTGCCAGCACGCCACAGCCAAGTAGGCCTATGTTTGACGTGGTAGGTTTGGGACACTTAGGCCTAATCTGAAATCTCTGCACGTTTCTTGAAAACTTAACGGTGCACTCTTTTCCAAGATACTTGATACTTAATCAGCTAGATAAACAGCAGGTTTGTTGAAATAAGCATTGCCTTCGGCGGGTGCACTGATCAAACATTAAATCAGCAGACACCAGTCGATACAAGGTCGGCATGACACAGCCGTGATATCGATTTATCCTGTAGTTGTAGGCTAAATCTTGAGGGCCATATCCTTATTAATGGGAAACAAATGTTTTACCCAGCTGTTCTATATATCATAAATATTGAATTGAAATGATAAATATGTACCTGGTTTTCAATGCTTCAATCTTGGAGGAATTATACTGACTTCCTCCAAGCTTCAATATTGTTCAGTTGAGTGGTTGACCTACGACAGGTCATGAAACAGGAGCCCATCATTGCCCTCTTCATCACGTGAAGAATGAGGCCGATTGGGCCAGAACCCATACTGCCTCTCATGCGATAACGAACGCATGTCTAAAAGACGCTGCATCACAGCCACTCCGGCAAAAACCTTAAGGGCACCGCACACTAGCGATTTTTTCGAGCGATTTTGTAGGCGACCGGCCTTGCGACCACAGAAGCGACTGAACATTGTTCAGTTTTTTTAGTTTTTGTTGACTTGTTTGCGACAAATGCTTCTTTGGAAGATCAGTGATGTCGTGGATGACATCACTGATCGACCGCAAAGGTAATTACGGCAGGCGACGTAGTAGTCGCATCGGTAGTCGCCACCATTTTAGTCGCCAGTGTGCGGAGCCCTTTACAGACCCTGGCCTGATTCTACTCTTCATTGCACTCCCCCACCCCGTGAAGCGCAGTTCTGATGGTGTTTATGACACTGATGGTCTTTATCTATTTTTGCACTGATGCATAACCAACGTTAAAATTCTTTCAGGTGCAAGCATTGGCAATACCCTCCAGAAAATGAGCTTCCAACAGCAAGCGTAGTGGTGATATTCTACGATGAAGGCCTGTCCCCCCTTTACCGAACCGTCCATACCATAATAGAGAGGAGCCCCCCTGCGGTTCTCAAGGAAGTTGTGATGGTAGATGACTTCAGTGAAAGAGGTGAGTACATTTCTTGCCCGCAAACAAGACAATTTATAGCCCAATTGATAATCCAGATCAGGTGGCCAACATCAGTTTTCCTATCCGTTGGTCTAGCCACGAAACCAAATTGATGGCCACATTTGATTTACCTACCTCGTCCTATTCTTTCAGAGGAGTTCCAGCCTCCGAATGGAGATATATACAAATACATGCGAGAGCATTTCGGTGATAAAGTAAAAATCTACCGCACTGAGAAGCGGGAAGGGTTGATCAGAGCGAGGAACTTTGGTGCCATGAAGTCAGTCGGGGATGTTGTTGTTTTCCTTGATGCTCACTGTGAGTGTAATAAAAATTGGTTGGTGCCACTCCTCGCGAGGATTGCCTACGACAGGTTGGTACAATACCTGATGATACTGTGTCCCATTTCGCTAGCAAAGCAATGAGTATTGCAAAGCAAAGCAGTGATGTTGTTGAAGACGCCATTCCACGTGAGAGTTTCTCTTGTACGGGCAACTCACCCTTCGAAAACTAGTGGACAGTTGTTTGACGTGTCATTGGTCTTCACGTAGGCCTAAATCCTTCGGCAACCAACAATGGTGAATTGCCCATTGAGAGCCAAATCGCACGAGAAAACTCCCACATGGCAGCGCATTTTAGACATTATTCACTTTGATGATGTCTATTCAAATCCAGAAAGTCGACAGTGTTTACGTTCAATCGATCTTTCCAAGGGAATATCGAGAAATTAATGTCGCCATGCAACTGTCTACGAAACAGGTGGCAGATCTACAAGTGGACTTGAAGGTGCCAATCGTTGGAATATGTCACGGCAAGAATTCTTCGCCTCGTGTGGTTAATAACTTTACTTAAAACATCAACGTATTACCGCAAGTTTGAATGGGAAGGCGAGAATTAACCTTTCTTCACATCACACAAACATCGATTATCACTGAAACCAAGGTTCCGAGAGCAGCAGAATTCGTTTACGAACAGCGAAATATCCGATTCGCAACACATTTGTAGAAGAATATTGCAGATGACACAAAAACATCGTACTGACGTAATGGTAACCAGGGAAAACACAACACACCTCGGGCAGAAAGCTTGTCAATTACAAGCTCATCTTTTTCGTTGACAAGTTATCAGCTTGAGAACACATCGTGTAGCCTCGCGACCTATCAAAATTACACCGCGTGATTTCTTCCTGGGTCGACCTCGCGAGTCAAACATGAACACAAACATGCACAACAAAAAGCAGAGGGAAAATTTCAGGAATTTAAAGCTGAACGGCATTTTCCATATACCTGCATGGACTATTGATCCTTTGGCCTACAATTACGGATGGTAGTGTTGGCCGTAGTGTGCACAATCAAACTGCCCTTCCGGCCGTTAACACCGTTTGAAAATTCGAGCCCAGACGATTTTGGATGATTTGGGGTGCATTGACACTTAGTAATACCATTCCCTCTTTCAGAACAATATTAGCCGTACCAATTGTGGACATGATAGATGGCAACACATTTAGGTACACACCATACACCATCAACTCTCACAACCGTGGCATCTTTGAGTGGGGTTTCTTCTATAAGGAGACTTCGGTGCCGGAGAAAGAATTGAAGAGACACAAGTATCATTCCGAACCGTATTGGTGAGTGATATGGGCTGAGACGTACCGGTCGGTGATGGCCTTTCCAGTTAAGCAGCAGAGAATATCATTTTGTACACTCCAGTTCAATTACTGAAGTTCCAATAATTTAAAAGAACTGTACAACGTAATGTACGTACGTACTTCGAACATATCAAAGATATGATCTCGAAGCAATGGGAAGGAAGTGACGAAGAGAGAAATGTTGTGCATTGTCTGGAAAGCTATTCCATACGCTGATGTAGGCCTACTTCATGATCAAACTCAACTGGTGTCGACATGCTTTTGGGTCTACTTTCAGGGCGCCTACCCATGCTGGAGGACTTCTGGCAATAGACAGGAAGTTCTTCTTTGAGATGGGAGGATATGACCCAGGCCTCAAGATTTGGGGAGGAGAGAACTTTGAATTGGCTTTCAAGGTGCGTTGGTACATGTATCACCGAAAATAGATCCAGACACATATTTTGTTTTACTCTGCTTTCTGTTTTGGATGAGGCCTCCGATTTCCATTATCGTCCTTAATTTGGTAGGTCAAGAGCCTTTTTATGAGGAGGAGGGGCTGAAGGAGAGGGGATATTACAGCTCATCAGTCATAATCGTAAGTTCTTGCACGATCAGACTTCAATCACGTTGACCTTACTGGATTTTATTATCGTCTTTTAGATTTGGCAGTGCGGCGGGAGTTCAGAGTGGGTACCGTGCTCTCGTGTTGGCCATGTCTACAGAGCAGGACAGAGGGCAAATTTCAAGTCTGGGATAAAGGACAGCCACTTGTTACCTCTAGCTTATATGGTAAGCATGAACTCCGAAATTTCAGTAATCGCACTTTGAATGAGTAATTAATGGCAAGCGAGCTTCAATCTTCACCTCTCATGACATACTTTTTTGACAGAATTACAAGAGAGTGGTAGAAGTTTGGTTTGATGACGAACACAAAGAATATTTCTACAGGATGTTACCAGAAATGCGGAAGGTTGACGTTGGTAAGATCGATTTTGTTTCGATTTGTAGTGACAGTCACAACTAATCCATTTCCAAAATAGACGTTCAATGTGGTTGTGGCAACAGAACATGAATCTAGAATTTTTGGCACGTTTGCCTTGAAACTCATGATAAAACACTTGTAGGATGTTGAAGTAGACAGTCCAAGAATGTTGTTTTCGTCAATTACTAGTATCTTTCACTCTCGATTATTCAGGCGACCTGTCGGACCAGTTTGCCATCAAGAAGAAATACAACTGTAAAAGTTTCAAGTGGTACATCGAGAACATCGCCTATGAAATTCCAGAACGGTACCCATATCCTCCACCACTCATAGGTTGGGGAGAGGTAAGCATCGCGATTCGGATTGAACTCAGAAAATATTGTGTTCATGCATTCATTACGTTATCCCACTTAGCCGTTGTTTCACAGTTCAGAGTTGATACCGAAAAGAGTGTTGGTATATGATTTCTTTTTAGATCTCAACACTGAATACAGGGCAGTGTTTTGATTCCCCTGGCGGTGATACATTAGCTGTTTATCCCTGTCATCATGGAGGCGGTTCGCAGGTAGGAAAGGAGAGAGGGAAAAATTAGTTTTTAAAAATGTCTGCCGACCCGTACGATCAGTCAGTGGCAAAATGATCGCGAACATCTCTGGCCATATAATTTCTCGTGCTTCGATTTTACCAGGAGATTTTACTCAATATCATTGTCAAGTGGTACCTAGGCCAACTTGTGTACTGTTCGTAGCTGACAGGCCACAATTCCTGCAGGTATTTCAGCACTGTTTCGACCATGTAGAGCAGCAAGCACAGACCAATGGCAAACAACTGGGAAGCCAATAACCGTGCATTGCACGAAAAGTTTCGTGATTGTTTAAAAATAGTTCGACAAGCCCTTTTTAAAGGCTCGTCTACACGATCATACATTTGTTCAAAACATCATCATACATTTGTATGATGATGTCCAAGCTTGTTTGTCGATTTCTGTCTTGTGACAATGCAGCTAAAATTTTGAACATCATCATACATTGTTCAAAACAGCATCATAGACTAGTATGATGATGTTCAAGTTTGTTGGGGATTTCGATCTACAGTCCAACATTCATGGACATTGTATGATGAAGTATGATGGAGAAAGGATAACGTTGGATGATGTTCAAGTTTGTTGGGAAAACCGTCCACACGATCATACATTTGTGCCTGAACATCATCACACATTTTTTAGGGATGCTTTGCATTGGCAAGATGAAACATGCAGCTAAAAATTTGAACATCATCATACATGTTCAGGTTTGTTGGGAAAACAGTCCACACGATCATACATTTGTCCATGAACATCATCACACAAATTTGAACATCATCATACATGTACATGTTTGTTGCTGTTCAAGTTTGTTGGGAAAACAGCCTACACAATCAAATATCTGTCCATGAACATCATCATACAAATGTATGAGGATGTTTTGAACAAATGTATGATCGTGTAGACGGGCCTTTACTTTGTTCTGTTTTCTGCTTTATAGCTGTTCCGGTTTAACACAAAAGGTCAAATAGCCAAAGGTGAACGCATGATGGTACCAGACGGTAGTGGCAAGTTGCATTCGAAGATGTCTAGTGGTTCTCAGGAAGGGCCTTGGGAGCTTCAGAAGGTATGTTCCCTTCAGACTGGTAAAACACGCAGACCTTTGGGCTTGGTTTCGATACTGTTTCATCATAACAGCAACTTTTTTCTTTTCACCAACAGGGCACTCATGCAATATATCATACCGAGCGCGGCCAGTGCGTTGAGGCGATGAGTAACTCCCTCAGGCTGAGGGAGTGTGACCCAAACAACGAAAACCAAAAGTGGTTCATCCGAGAGATACATCCATGGAAACATATTTACACGAAAGAATGATCGATTATCCATAGCAACTATTTTGAAGGTGGCTACTATCTTGAAACAACGCTCGGTGGAGAAACACGCCCAAAGATTGGACCTTCGCAATCTTAAACTATGTTGTGATATCACTGGGAGGAGTACACCTTCATACGTCATTTCATTCATTACTAGTGAAGAAATTTCATTTGGTGCCTTTGATGCAATGGTAGTCTACTTAAATTATATTTTTGGATACGAAATTGTAGCCTACTTCATCGGCTCTTGTACCCATGTTTGCAAACATGCTGTCATGGCCCTTATAGTGCCATCAAAATGGGCCGCAGTCCTATAAAAGCATCCCTTCCTGACAACATACCACACGAAAAGGAACTCCGCTTCACGTTCACGCTTTCGCATAGATAGGAGCCGCCATTTTGTTACAGAAATACAGGTTAAAATGAAATCTCCGTTTTCACACAGTAGGGCGTGGCGAATTTTAGTGTTCTGGCAGTTCTCCAATGGTGAGTTCAAGTTTCGTTCAGCCAAAATTTGAATACTTCGGGCGTGTGATTTTCCACATAGCAAGGATGAACACACTGAATCAGGAACATCATTATTGCCAGATTGAGGGCTACTGCATCGCCATCTGCGAGAGCTGCATTCACTTCCATAGCTTTTTCTGTGCCTATATGGATCACACTGGATTTGAAAATGAGATGAAAGTCATCTAAAGTTTCGGTGCCTGCGCCATACCCTACGTCAAATCATAATGCCACGGTTGGCATTATGAAATTTGTTTCTGCGGTATTGTTTCTTTGGTTTTTTGACGGCATTTTGTGACCAATCAGAACACTCGGTTTCGAAACGTTCGCATAGTGGATCTGAACTGAATTCATTTTGACCTACATGGCTCATGGTCATTGTCATTTACCATTGATGTAATCATTATCAAACTATCACAAATAGGCCAACCCGTTGTAAACGATCAAATGTTTATCAGGTTTTGGGGCTGTACTAGATAAATTCATATAAAAAATTGCATGAAAAATCTGACCGTGCACAACGAGCATTTCTGTAGGCCTCCTCTACTCCGTCTTTTCTTCTGTGAAGTGTCAACTAATATGCAAGCTGAACATTCCGTTGTCCAATCTGTGCAAGAACAGATTACACCCGTCATGTACCGGTACATGTATTATGATGGTCCATATAATCGAAATAAAGCAGTATTTTCCTACTCCAGTATTCTGGTTGATTTGGCAATAGTTTGGATTTCTTGAGCCTGACCAAACGAACTACATGTGTTACGGCGATCAATCTTGGAACATAGTGAACTGTAACAAGAAATGTCCAAAAAAAGATAGGGTGTGTTGTGGCTGCTACTTGGAAGTTTGAATTGAAACAGGGCCTGACGGCCGGAGGACGTATCAAGGCCTAGCTGCTGTACATCAGCCCAGTGAATGTAGGCCTAGAATGAAACTTGCACGAAAACAACCAACTGAAATAATATACTAGTGACAAACTACTAAAACTATACAGATCCATGCAGTGCACTCGCACAGTCTGACAATGAAATCTCAGTTCTGACATACAATGTACTTTCCGCTTGGCTTGCCATATAATAGTAGACACCACGACATGAGTTCGTCTGGCATGGTAAGTACAGTGTCTGTGGAAAAAAAATCCACCATCCTCCCATCGCAGGGCTTTGGTCTCGCGCCTCTTCATATGGTCTCGCGCCTATTTAGTATTCGCGTGGGAAAGAGTGGATGTGTATGGGCGGTTCTTTCCGCAGAATTAGACGTGCTTGTCGTGCGAGTGAAGCAGTGTGAGTGTAGTATACGTGAAGCAGAAGTAGTATGGGCGGTTATTTCCGCAAAAAGTCAGTGTCAGGTTTTTCATGAAGAGGAGCGAGACCAAAGCCCTGCGATGGGAGGATGGAATTCACCGAATTTTGAACCGTGCCGTTAGGTTGGGCCTAGGCTATTTAGTATAATAATATTAATGACCATGAAAAAATATGTCAACGTGAAAAATATCTTATGCGTCAATCAGACGTTGGATGGCAGCGCCACCCAACGTCTTATTAGCCTTTAGGGCAATTTATCTGGTCCAGATGCATTTGGTCTGAGCAATGGCGTCTGAAGAGATAGGCCTGACTGTGGAGCAGATTCCTGAAGACTGTCGACCTAAAACATTTGGAATTCGCGACCTTGATTGATGGTACACCATGGTTTTGAGTGAACATTTCGGCTGATTGTGGCTGATGAGAAGTTGCGCAGTATTAAATGGCTATTTTCATGCTCAGACGCCGGGCCGAGATTGAGCACTAAGCTATCAGCAATGAATCCTATCCTGGAAACTAAGTGCATCTGAAGGCCAGTGATGGGTGATACATACGTCTTTATTTGCGATGATCGATCAAGCCTTCCGGGAGCACAAAGCCGACATATCTCGTCGGTATTTTCTTCCCCCACCAATCACATACAGGTAAAAATTCACTGCATGATTAACATACCAAATATTGACGACTGCTACATATTGAAGGTCGTAGCGTAAACGCCAATACTTCTGTTGGAAATCATACAGACTACGTATCTGTGGGATGTTAAAAACCACATCGTAAAGTCTATATGGTAGTGAGAGAATGACATAAGCCACACAGACGATGATCAACATCCTGGTGAGGTATCTCGTGTCTTTCTCGCGAGACGTGACATCGCCTCGTTTGGTGATTTCTTTTCTCGTTATGGACGCCATTTGTAGAGTCAACACGATCCAAGCATTACAAAGGACGATTATAGCCAAGGGGATGACAGTTCCGAACCATACATGAAAGCCCAACACCAGGTTCTTCATGACGTAACCGTCAACTACAACCTGTAGGATTATATTTTCTGAAAGGAAGAATTCATCAGTGATTCCCCGCTCCCAGCATAGATGTCGCCAACCTTCGACGTGGAGTGTGTTTCCTCTGCGTGCCCCATGTCCAGCCAAGTTGGAAGTCGGGAATAGTCTTTGACATAAAGCCTATGACTACAACGTCTCTTCAGAACCATGCAGTGATAGACTTCAAGCTGATGAAAATCCCGGCCCCTTAAATTATCGCCGAACGATACAGATCGGTGCATAAAAGCGTTACGTTTTGAGGAGACCTTCGGGCTAGACTATGTGGGCAATGAATTGAGTTTTTACCCCGGTTTTTACCTTCATCTGTGTATTTGTATACGAAGAACATATGAATATTTGCGCTCATGGCTAGTGTATAGGTGACACCAACGGTGATTTTAGCTCGTGTGGCAGTGCACAATCTCCGAGCCGCCAAAGGGAAGCGGACAGCAAGCAGACGGTCCATCGCCATCTCACCCAGCGAGAAACCCGAGATCATTGCAAAAGTATAAGACTGATACCACGTAAACCTGCAGGTGGAGGACAGGATTTAAAATAATGGTTTTGGGGGCTGCAGCTCCCTTATAAAAAATATTCTCCGTTTTACCATGGTGAATGGTAATTTCGCACGGTAAAATAAGGTTTACCATGGTGAAAGCCACTTACCATCCTTTACCGTGCGAAATCACCATGGTAAAATGAAGATTTTCATAGGTGAGGTGATGAGAGGCAAGAACACAGGCATTTCACCGTCCTCAATAAAAGAGGAGACGAAGGCAGGAAAACTTGAATCTGAAACGGACGGAACAACGACGGTCCATGGCCGTAAACCAACAAAGTTAGTGGTCGACACTTACTGGAGAGTGAGTTCGCTTGGTCGCCCAGATCCTTGCCACCAGTAGATGATTGAGAAACCCCAGAGTGCTTCGGCCAGGACCATATAATATCGGCCAGAGCTACCGCTGCGATGTAGATTGAGGTGGATATTTTCCTGTTTTCTTTTGTCATGGAGACGCAGATGGTCAATATATTTCCTGGGATGCCCAGCATGACCGTTACCATCCACAGGTAGTTAGTGAAAAACATCATGAGTTTTTGTAGATATTCGAGAAGAGATTCGTCCTCGACGAGGGCCGTACCATTCGCTTTGCTGGTCATGGCGTTCCTCATCCCAATCCCATCAGTCTCAGAGATAAGCAGAATCGGTGTTGGGTGAATTTTGAGACTATCGATGATTCTCCTTTATGCACCAAATTCACACTCTTGGCTGGTGGAGATCATGAAAAGAGGCAAAGAAATCCTTAGCTAGTGCTCCTGAGAGTCGGACCGGCAAGAGCACGAATCAGATGGACCATGGATGAGAGTGATTGATGGCGAACACCGTGACCCATGATGGAAAACTTACCTGACACAATCATGCCTATACTGATTGTCCAGCCCATCTCAGCATCTTGACTTCCTGCTTAGAGATGTTGTTTCGTGATGTATAAATGGTCTATACACCTCATAGGCTTTATTTAGCTCGAAATGATTCTTCTTTGGCGCCAGAAAAAGCTTTCGAAGTCATTCTAATAATACACCATCCCTAATCGATGTAATTTCTGTCTACGTTTTGGTCTATTTTAGAATAACATTCTTTTTCCTGTATTCTTTTAAATCGGTCAACTACGTGTATCTGGAAAGCTCTCTGATGTCATGGAACACAAAAAATGCATCTACATCATTCTGGACTCGCACTTACACTCCTCGCAGTGTTTGCACGCGCCTGTTGACCGCCTGCGTGCATAACCACTCAACTGATGCTTAATACTATCGAAAATTCATAAGCGCCTTGGTGAAGTACATCATTCAAACCATTCGCAAGCAAGTCATTCGACGGCACTGTGATCGCCCAGCGATGACATCGATTGATGATCAAGTTAGACTGCGCGGTATCGAAGGACGCGGTCCAATGTGGCATGTGGCATGTATGTATACGTTGAGCCAATCAAAAAGTGGTTTACGTTTTCCTTGGCTACACCCCAAGTAATGATCTGTCATTGGTCAATTTGGTGAAGTGCCACCAAGTGTTGTTCCATGTATTGCGGCCAACCTTGCTGCAGTGGCTGGTGGTGTACAATTATTTAACCAGGAAGAAATGGAAAGGAGAGTAAACTACCCTGAGCAAACATGCCACGGTGATCGTTCCAAAAATGTTGACAATAGATAGGCCTGTTGCACCAAAAACGGTGTGCTAAAGCTGTGCATTCTCTGACAAGGAACATTCCAAACAACCTGGTCAAACAGGGTGCATCTAAAGCAGGCGAATCGACACGTTCATCGTCGTTTTATCACCGGTAAACCTTCGCAAAATGAGTTTAACCAGTAGTGGTGGAACAAGATTTTAGCGAGCAACGTGCAACTAAAGCCGAAATATCTCGTCGGTATTTCCGCCCACCACCAATCACATACAAGTAGAAATTCACTGCATGATTAACATACCAAATATTGACGACCGCTACATATTGCAAGTCGTAGCGTAGGCGCCAATACTTCTGACTGAAATCATACAGACGGTGAATCTGCGGAATATTAAATACCACATCATACAATCTGAATGGTATCGAGAGAATGACGTAAGCAACACACACGACAATTAACATCCGTGTAAGATGTCTCGTGTCATTCTCGCGAGAATTGTGATCAGAGGGACTAGTGATTTCTTTCCTTTTTTTTGACGTCATCTGCAGCGTCGAAACGATCCAAGCATTGCAAATGAGGATGATTGTCAATGGTATGATTGTTCCAAACCACACATGAAAGCCCAGCACTATGTTCTTCAAGACGGAGTCATCAACCACAACCTGCAGGATTTCGTCATCTGAAAACCAAAATTAAAAGAAAAGAATAAGGATCTCTACTTGCGTTTCGATCATCGATCGAGTTTGTTCCGAAGATTTCTTAGTAAGTTTTCATCAACGCATCCACGTTTTGCGACGTCACCGTTGAGTAGTCGTCCATATCGAGACCAGAGGTTTAGATCCTCTTTATTAAAATGTCATAAGTCATTCCAGCCCAACGTTACCTTCTGCGGTGTACTTGTAAATGAAGAAGATGTGGATATTCGCACTCAGTGCTAGTGTATACGTGATACCGACAGTAATCTTAGCCCGTGAAACAGTGCACAGTCTCCGAGCGGCCAGGGGGAAGCGGACAGCAAGCAATCGGTCCACGGCCATCTCGCCCAGCGAGAAACCCGAGATCATCGCAAACGTGTAGGACTGGTACCACGTAAATCTGCAGGTGAAGGATACATAACGACAACCGAAGTCCATGAATTTTGAGTGTGACAGAGTGAGAGGCGGAGAGACAGAGAGAGGATGAAGCATTCCGTCTTCTCAGCACACAGAAAAGACGCCGACATTAGAAAATCAGAGTGTGCATATTGTAGGGAAGCTGATTCCTTTTTACAGGTGGAGGAAGCTTCCTTCAATATCTTGGATGGACAAACTAGTAAGGGATCATATAGTTGACGGGAACTTACTGAAGAGTGAGTTCGCTTGGTCGTCCAGATCCTTGCCACCAGTAGATGACTGGAAAACCCCAGAGTGCCTCGATCAGGACCATAAGATCAGCCAAAGCTACAGCTGCAATGTAGATCGAGGTGGATATCTTCCTATTTTCCTTTGTCATGGCGACGCAGATGGTTAAGATATCACCTGGGATGCCCAATGCGACTGTCACCATCCACAGATATTTGGTGAAGAACGTCATGAGTGTTCGTAGCGACTGGAGAAGTGCGTCATCCGTGACCCCGAGGACGAGCAAAGACGCATTGGTTGCTGTAGGAATGCTTGTCATCCTGCGCCGGGAAAGTCTGACCAACAAGACCGCGTTTAGTTGAATGCTATCCAACGTATACTCACGTGTTGGAAATTGCGACTTAACGCCACTGAACTGGCTACCTTTCAACCAAAGTTTTCCACGTTAAAAGAGACGAGGAAGCTCAAAATACGACACTTCCAAACTGGGATCTACTATTTGTCGATATCTCTCAGATAATCTGTATTTCGAATCACACATGATTTATTTTAGTTGTTGCCATTTTAGTAACCTTTTAGGTCTTCCACAAATAATTTACATGTATTTCGGATTAGTCTATTTTGGTATATGCCTGATATAACGACTTCACACTGCGGTTTAACGTCGCGTGGTATTTTAAGCAGTCACTTTTTGTCGCTTAATACAAAGAACCGTAGTATTAGAAAGTATAGCAACGTGATTGTACATGTACATGTAGATACATGTACATGTACAAGGACCAAGGTCAATGCCTGACTTTTTATCCCGAAAGGCACCGTACCTTTAGGATTTTCCGAAACTTCTCAGGATTTTTCACGATGATGAAATAATATTTTAAATAAAAGAAAAATAAAAAAAAAACTCAGACGGGTTTCTCAAAAGAGTTTTGGGGTTGCATATTTTTGTGCCCGTGTCAGACGACCTTTTTGTAAGAGTGGGTATCGATACGAGGTGTTGCTGAATGGAAAATGAATGTCTCTTTGCAGATCATGGCTGAAGATTTGGAAATCAAAACTGTAGAGATGCACACGGGAGGGGAACCCCTCCGTTTAGTTGTGTCCGGATTGCCACAAATCAAAGGAGCAACATTGCTTGAGAAAAGGAAGTATGCGAAAGAGCATCTGGATCACATCCGAAAGTTCCTCATGCGTGAGCCGCGTGGTCATTTGGACATGTACGGAGCCTATTTGGTTGAACCGGATCACCCAGAGGCGGACTTGGCTGTCCTTTTCACTCACAACGAGGGCTACAGCACAATGTGTGGACATGCAACCATTGCTCTTGGACGATACGCAGTAGATAAAGGGCTCGTGAAAGACATCTCCCCTCCTGAGGTGGAGGTGAAAATTCAGGCACCAGCAGGACTGTTGCGCGTCTTCACACAAGTAGGTGAGACGGGAAAATCAGGAGCTGTACGGTTTCTTAGTGTCCCGGCGTTTGCCATGGTGACGGGTAAGTTAGGGCAAAGTATGCGAAAGAGCATCTGGATCACATCCGAAAGTTCCTCATGCGTGAGCCGCGTGGTCATTTGGACATGTACGGAGCCTATTTGGTTGAGCCGGATCACCCAGAAGCGGACCTGGCTGTCCTTTTCACTCACAACGAGGGCTACAGCACAATGTGTGGACATGCAACCATTGCTCTTGGACGATACGCAGTAGATAAAGGGCTCGTGAAAGACATCTCCCTTCCTGAGGTGGAGGTGAAAATTCAAGCACCAGCAGGATTGTTGCACGTCTTCACACAAGTAGATGCGACGGGAAAATCAGGAGCTGTACGGTTTCATAGTGTCCCGGCGTTTGCCATGGTGACGGGTAAGTTAGGGCTGCAACTGTAGGTCATGTCTTTTATCAAATTGGAGAAAGAAAGGAGCTGTATACTTAAGGAACGATTGTACCAAATCATTTTTTTAGGTATTAATTGTTGGGCAGTTGTACTAAAAACGGATGGAATATGTAGTTTAGACACCACTCTATATTGTGAAAGAGAAAAAATGTGACCATTAATACATAACTGAATGTTAAAACAAAGGGCTGGACATTTGCAAAATGACTGAAATGAAGCTAGCAGAAACACTCAAAATACTGATTAATGAATTCGGTACATATGTTAGCTCAGTGTGTGTTTATTTTTTATTGCTGAAAACACCATCTTAAAACATCACTTTAAGAGATATTTGCATTCAAATCTAAAACAAGTCAGCAATTTGCCTGATTCTACAGTTGTGTTCACGTTTGTGAGGACCTCATAGAGGGGGAAAAGGAAAACTAACATGACCAAAATGGTTGACTGAATTGCCACAATCAGAATAATAATGTCCGGCCAAACAATTCGATGTAACCAATGTGACCAGTGATCAGTGTTATCACACACAGGATTCAAACCAAGGTCAGTACTCAGGCTGACTCAGGTTAATTCAGTACAGCCTGAGTATTGAACTTGGTTTGAATCCTGTGGTGGTCACAATGGTTACATCGAATTGCCTGGATATTATTATGATTGTGGCAATTCACCCAACCATTTGTGACCCGGCACAGCAAAATGAGTCGGAAGTCGCACAGAAGAAGACCGAAGGTGGAACCAGACAGCAACCACAGAAATCGACCAAGTCAAATTTCACAATGGGCAGACAATCCTGAAATCAGCGAACCGTTGGTGTCACCTTGGACATGTTCGGTCTTCTTCTGTGCGCATTCCGACTCATTTTGTCGTGCCGGGTCACATTTGGTCATGTCAGTTTTCCTTTTCCCCCTCTATGAGGTCCTCGTGAACACAACTGTAGAATCAGGCAAATTGTTGACTTTTTTTCGTTTTGAATGCAAATATCTCTTGAAGTGCTATTTTAAAATGGTGTTTTCAGCAATAAAAGATACATGTAAATACACATTGAGCTAACATATGTACCAGATCAGTATTTTGAGTGTTCCTGCTTCATTTAAGACATTTTGCAAATGTCCTTTGTTTTACCATTCAGTTACATTTTTTTCTCTTTCACAATGAGTGATGTCTAAACTACATATTCCATCCATTTTTAATACAACTGCCTAACTATTAATACCTAAAAAATGACTTCAAGGTATTCCAACCACCAATGGCTTTTATAAAAATTTGAAGATAAAGGTTTCTTGTGGATCCCGTTTGTGCAATGCATGGCACGTTAGCACATTATTGTTCCTTGTATGAGAAGTATATGAATCCACGGTGTTCACAGACATTTAGTACCGTACATTGGTGTGTTGTAATGCAGGTTACGTTCGATTTTGAATGGGGTCAACGAGTCATCAATGTTTCCGAAGCAGGTGTTCTTGAATTCTACCATCTATTTTTGATTCTACTCGTGTTTGTACACATGCACACACATTGACATTCTAAGCCACAAACAATTGGTCCAGCTTTGCAGAGGAATATGTCCATGATCAATAACTTCAGAGATACAGAGACTACGTACCGGTACNGACCAAAGTGGGCAACACTGCTCCTTAAGCTTGAATTGTAGACTGGGTTTGAACCTGTTCAAAAATATTTTGGCCTGATATGCCCAGGATATGACTGATTTCGTATCCGTCCTATTTGTCAGATAAGTGTGGGAGCCAAAAATATGACTAAATTTTGCTCTGATTTGTAATTCCGTTACCGAAGAATTGCCCAAAACCTACTAGGGAATACGGACTTGTTGGCATATTATTTTCAGATTCTGACACATACTTTATCTGTATTACGTGATCGGCCAACTTAAGTGTCTCAACCATCGTTCCATTATGATATAACCTGTGTACAAACGGAAGTATGCCATCTAAATCCTCACAGTTGTACGCGTGAACGTCATCTTTCATTTTACACCTAGATGTTTGGCCATACAAACTCTGAAGAATCTTTAGGGGGTTCCTTGGAACAGGAACGGTCACGTGCTCAAATGGTCGGTCATGAAGCGGGAATATATCGCTTTTTAACCACCTATATCTCGAAAATGTTGCACATCGAACGTATTCTTCGTCCGTCGTGTAGAAATACATATCCATGTATGGGCCTCTCCAACGCCCAATAGATTTATGATAATAGTCCAAATTAGATCGTGAATTCGAATATATCTTTAATTCTTTGTCTAAGACTTGTTTAGCAACATATTCCTTCTGGGCTTCGATAGTCGAAATTATTTCACGTCTTTTTTCCAAAGGAAAATAAATGTCCACGTCAATGTCGTATGGTATGAAGCCATGATGGCGCCAACTTCCCAGCAGAGTTCCGTAAAAAACGAAATGGTCCCAGTTGTGTTTATTCCCTAACTCAAGAATGAAATTCAATATATCCAAAAACAGTTCTTTTTTCTCTCTCGAAACTTGTTTTTCTTCAATCATGTCACACATTTCTGCTGATCTATTACGCCTTTCCTCCGAACATTTGATGAGCTTCTCATCATGATCTTGTTTCTTTACCATTCGACTCGTGGTCGTATCTGTACTTGAGCTGTTTCTTATCTCCTGTTGTATCATTTTCGGAGACAATGCCCCCCTAGCTATTTCTTGCGAGGCCAGCCCTTGATATTTTTCGGCCAGTTTCCGTAGGTCCGGCAAGCCGTTGTTGTAGTGGAAAACCCTCACGCCAACGATCCATCCTCCAAAAAAGATAGCCGCAGCCGTCACACATGATGATATAGTTAACCTACAAAAAGGAATCATTAAGTGAAGAAGCATTGGCCCTTCAAGTATTAGAAAAACTCAGATGTCCAGATCCAATTCGTTTACAAAGCATACAATATATTCATCGCGAAATGTCGTTGACAAGTATAACTACTACACTTCAAGTTGTCAGTGTTCTACAGCCAGGCCAGTTTCACAGGGCGGTACCACCCTGTTCAAAATTCAGAGGTCATTTTACCACCCTGTTCAAAGGGGCTGTTTGTTTTCGTCAACTGAGGAATCTGAGTTGTGATCCTTGGAGAAAATGGAGAAAGCTATGAAGCTGCAAATTGCAGCGATTATTCTGTATACAGCACAACAAATAATCCCTGCAATTTGCAAGTGCAGTGCATAGCTTCTTCCCTTTTCCCAAGGATCACAACTCAAGATTCCTCAAGTGACGAAAACGGACAGCCCCTTTTTACCACCCTGTTTAAAAATGTAACTTGCAATGCATTTTCTAATTACACCGTACCACCCTGTTTGAATTTTGGTTACTCCCACCCTGTTTGAAAAGCCAGGGCCTTAAAATCGTAGGAAAATGCAGTCAGTCATCCCACCCTGTTTGGAAAAATTCCTGGCTGAACACTGTAATATTCTGCGTTGGAAAATCTGCGACGTGTCGTGACAGGAGGAGATTATCTCCTCCTGGTAGTGATTAAATCACTGCAGTACGGATTGCCTACCTCATTTTCCTGTTTTCAGTATCCAGAAAGGAAACTCATCTTCAGCGTCCCATTCACAACTGATCATAATTTCCTACGTGCATCGCTTTTGACATCTGTTACGTTGGGCTGACTGTAGATCCCCATTTTATTGATTCATTTTATTCATAGGCCTACCGGTCGAAATATCCAATGGTTCCATTAGTTGCTTATAGTTACCCTGCCTTAACCGATCCATCCGCATGGTGTTCATCCAATTTATTGAACAATCCACTATCTTGACGGCTGGTGCTTTGTTCTGTCCACAGTCAGTAATAGCAACAACTAGCATCACCTTTTCCTGTACTTATTAAAAAAAATACCATTCCTGAATTGTGGAAAATAAGACATATTGCTTCAAAATTTGCTGTCCTTCCATAAATTGGGTGTATAATACATCAAGTCTATTTTCGGGACGAGAAATATCGGTTTCTGGTTTTGTTCATTTTGTTTCCTTGCTCAATGACTTTTATGAGATGTTAACTTGCCTCGTCACGCGGGGTGATGATTAGGCTGATGAAAATCATCTACCGGTAAACGAAAACGGATCTTTCGGTAAGTTTTCGACAGCTTCCGTCACATTCCGCACATGAAGAATCTTACCTCCCAACTTCAGTGTTTCGATGAAGGTGCCATTCGTACACTACGGTGGCCAAATATGAATACTAGTTCCACCTCAAACAGTCTGACGTCGTCTTTCCGCCATTTTCTTTTGAAGATTTTTGAGTGGACTTCACCAGTCGTTTGTTCAAACGGACGGGGTGTATTAAAGAGAACAGCCTATGCCTGCGAGGGAATGTTACACTTTTCACCCCGAGGCCCATCAGGGTCTTCGGGGTATTGTCATCACGCTGGCGTCTGTCTGTCTGGCGTCGTCGTCGTCCGTCGTCGTCGTCTGGCGTCGTCGGCGTCACGCAAAAACGACGTGAACGCTCTAACTTGAGAATGCTTCGGAATTTTCATCTCAAATTTGGTATGGTGATACCTCATGACATGACGCTTCTCGCTATTGAAAATCGGCCGGATCTGATTCCTACTTTGGCCACCAGGGGGCACATAGTGAAATGACAAAATTTGCGATTACTCCTAAACTAGTCATCAAAACTTCATGAAATTTTTATGGTGGGTGTATCCAGTCAGGGTACACAACATATCAGACGGGTTTTTGATTTGACCTACATTTCAAGGTCGCAGAGGTCAAAAGCTGAAATCTGATTGGTCAACGACGTGAACGCTCTAACTTGAGAATGCTTTGGAATTTTCGTCTCACATTTTGTATGTTGATACCTCATGACATGACGCTTCTCGCTATTGAAAATCGACCGGATCTGATTCCTACTTTGGCCACCAGGGGGCACATAGTGAAATGACAAAATTTGCGATTACTCCTAAACTAGTCATCGAAACTTCATGAAATTTTTATGGTGGGTGTATCCAGTCAGGGTACACAACATATCAGACGGGTTTTTCATTAGACCTACATTTCAAGGTGACAGAGGCCGAGGGGTTATGCCCGCAACAGCGTGGCTATTTTTAGTATCTCCAATGGTGTGGAAGTTGATATCCATGTCATAGAATGACTCGACAGTATAGAACCCATTGGATCTGTGATCTGACAAAGTTGTACTGTTATTTTATGTTGGGATTATTGTGGGGCCTCCTCCTGCCCTCCTCCTACGCCCAGTGAACTGTCGAAGTATAGACGTGTGCACTCTTAATTCGTGCTTTATTTACCTTCATTCTCAACTTGTGCTTCCACGGTGTCAGTGAGATCACGCCCGAAGTTGGCCCCTATCAACATCATGTATAAATCCATGCTGCCGCCAACTGCCAAAGGGTTCCGCCATGACAAAATGCTTCCAACTTGATTTTCTTTCCGATCCCAAAATGAATTGTTTGTTGTATCCAAGTCCACCTTCTTTTTTCGGCTGTAACTTCTTGTCGTTCGATGGCGTCATACATCTTCGTTTTCCTCTTGTGCAAGGAGTGCAGAGAATAGGAGTGAAGCTCGGCTGCTTTCTTTGTTTCGGCTACTTGCCACAGATAGGCCCTCTTGCATTGAACCCAAGCGGATAAATCAACGCTACACTATCCTCCCAAGCACGAAAAGAAGCAGATGGCTGCAAAGGCGGAGGCGCAGGACAAGAATTAATTAAAACTGCTTGCTTGACCATGGCTATAATTTAGGCACTCTGTGGGAATTCATCGTTTTGCGGCGATGGCCGTTTTATCAAATACATGTAGGTCCAAAAACGCAAGGTTGCTACTTGTACTAGTACAAGTATAGCAACCTATAGATGTATTGCAATGCGGCAAATAGCTCAACTTTCACAAGCGGTGCTCACAAACAAATCTCTGGTGAAGTACGTTATACATGTATATGCCAACATCTAGTGAATTTCGACGAAATACATGTGTACTTCGATAAATGTTGTAGAATGCCAAAAATTAGACTTTTATGGATAAGCCCAATGCCAGTCTTTCCACAGAGGGTATTACCGAAAATATATCGGGTGGGCCAAAAAAAACGCATCGAACTTCAGATCTTGATTTCTCAACAACTGTCTATTATAATTCAATGAAATATGGTACCGTATACCAAAGGAAAATAAATGTCCACGTCAATGTCGTATGGTATGAAGCCATGATGGCGCCAACTTCCCAGCAGAGTTCCGTAAAAAACGAAATGGGTCCAGTTGTGTTTATTCCCTAACTCAAGAATGAAATTCAATATATCCAAAAACAGTTCTTTTTTCTCTCTCGAAACTTGTTTTTCTTCAATCATGTCACACATTTCTGCTGATCTATTACGCTTTTCCTCCGAACATTTGATGAGCTTCTCATCATGATCTTGTTTCGTTACCATTCGATTCGTGGTCGCATCTGTGCTTGAGCTGTTTCTTATCTCCTGTTGTATCATTTTCGGAGACAGTGCGCCCCTAGCTATCTCGTGCGAGGCCAGCCCTTGATATTTTTCGGCCAGTTTCCGTAGGTCCGGCAAGCCGTTGTTGTAGTGGAAAACCCTCACGCCAACGATGCATCCTCCAATAAAGATAGCCGCAGCCGTCACACATGATGATATAGTTAACCTATACAAAAAGGAATCATTTAGTGAAGAAGCATTGGCCCTTCAAGTATTAGAAAAACTCAGATGTCCAGATCCAATTCGTTAACAAAGCATACAATATATTCATCGCGAAATGTCGTTGACAAGTATAACTACTACACTTCAAGTTGTCAGTGTTCTACAGCCAGCTAGGCCAGTTTCACAGGGCGGTACCACCCTGTTCAAAGTTCAGAGGTCATTTTACCACCCTGTTCAAAGGGGCTGTTTGTTTTCGTCAACTGAGGAATCTGAGTTGTGATCCTTGGAGAAAATGGAGAAAGCTATGAAGCTGCAAATTGCAGCGATTATTCTGTACAGCACAACAAATAATCCCTGCAATTTGCAAGTGCAGTGCATACTTTCTTCCCTTTTCCCAAGGATCACAACTCAAGATTCCTCAAGTGACGAAAACGACAGCCCCTTTTTACCACCCTGTTTAAAAATGTAACTTGCAATGCATTTTCTAATTACACCGTACCACCCTGTTTGAATTTTGGTTCTCCCACCCTGTTTGAAAAGCCAGGGCCTTAAAATCGTAGGAAAATGCAGTCAGTCATCCCACCCTGTTTGGAAAAATTCCTGGCTAGAACACTGTTATATTCTGCGTTGGAAAATCTGCGACGTGTCGTGACAGGAGGAGATTATCTCCTCCTGGTAGTGATTAAATCACTGCAGTACGGATTGCCTACCTCATTTTCCTGTTGTCAGTATCCAGAAAGGAAACTAATATCTTCAGCGTCCCATTCACAACTGATCATAATTTCCTACGTGCATACGTTGGGCTGACAGTAGATCCCCATTTAATTGATTCATTTTATTCATAGGCCTACCGGTCGAAAACTCCAATGGTTCCATTAGTTGCTTATAGTTACCCTGCCTTAACCGATCCATCCGCACGCACGGTGTTCATCCAATTTATTGAACAATCCACTATCTTGACGGCTGGTGCTTTGTTCTGTCCACAGTCAGTCATAGCAACAAAACTAGCATCGCCTTTTCCTGTACTTAAAAAAATACCATTCCTGAATTGTGGAAAATAAGACATATTGCTTCAAAATTTGCTGTCCTTCCATAAATTGGGTGTATAATACATCAAGTCTATTTTCGGGACGAGAAATATCGGTTTCTGGTTTTGTTCATTTTGTTTCCTTGCTCAATGACTTTTATGAGATGTCAACTTGCCTCGTCACGCGGGGTGATGATTAGGCTGATGAAAATCATCTACCGGTAAACGAAAACGGATCTCTTGGTAAGTTTTCGACAGCTTCCGTCACATTCCGCACATGTAGAATCTTACCTCCCAACTTCAGTGTTTCGATGAAGGTGCCATTCGTACACTACGGTGGCCAAATATGAATACTAGTTCCACCTCAAACAGTCTGACGTCGTCTTTCCGCCATTTTCTTTTGAAGATTTTTGAGTGGACTTCAGTCGTTTGTTCAAACGGACGGGGTGTATTAAAGAGAACAGCCTATGCCTGCGAGGGAATGTTACACTTTTTAGTATCTCCAATGGTGTGGAAGTTGATATCCATGTCATAGAATGACTCGACAGTATATCTAGAACCCATTGGATCTGTGATCTGACAAAGTTACTGCTATTTTATGTTGGGATTATTGTGGGGCCTCCTCCTGCGGTCAAGTTCTCCAACGCCCAGTGAACTGTCGAATTATAGACGTGTGCACTCTTAATTCGTGCTTTATTTACCTTCATTCTCAACTTCTAGCGTCCAATGGAACTACCTAGTATGTCACATTTTGGTATTTTCGAGAAAAATGGGTTTATATTTCCAGGTCCAATATTAAGAGTTGGAATGACAACTTGGAAGAGTTTTGTTGTGGAAAACACTTCTAGGCCTAGGCCTAATCAAATTGTTCTGAAGTACATTTTAAAATGTTTAAAAAAAATGTTATATAACAGGATTAAATGCGACTTGCTATGTTTTACCTCTGTTTTCATGCTGACTTTGCAAAGGTAAAAACCTAGCAAGTCACAATTCTGATGCTTACTGATGTCCCTTGGAGTAATAAATGAGACAAATTGTAAATAGACGAATAGAAAGTTTATTAATTTTAAAAATAAAACCATTTCGAACTTCGTAAACACTCAAGCACACTTCAGTGACTCACATGAGGTACAGAGGAAAAACATAGTAAGTAACATGTGCATATCACTGAACAAAGCAGGCAAGTGTGCTCTTACTAGGTTTTACTTTGGGAAGCATTGACCGAGTGGTGCACTTACTATGCTTTACGTTTCTCATTCTGAGGCTTTGGCGGACATTTTGTAAACAAAAACTGTTTATTATGGTGAAAAAATTACCTTTGAAGTACGAATTTGGCCTTAACTCAGTTTTTCCAAAAATGTGACTTACTAGGTAGTTCCATTGGACGCTAGACTTGTGCTTCCACGGTGTCAGTGAGATCACGCCCGAAGTTGGCCCCTATCAACATCATGTATAAATCCATGCTGCCGCCAACTGCCAAAGGGTTCCGCCATGATAAAATGCTTCCAACTTGATTTTCTTTCCGATCCCAAAATGAATTGTTTGTAGTATCCAAGTCCACCTTCTTTTTTCGGCTGTAACTTCTTGTCGTTCGATGGCGTCATACATCTTTTGACTTTGTTTTCCTCTTGTGCAAGGAGTGCAGAGAATAGGAGTGAAGCTCGGCTGCTTTCTTTGTTTCGGCTACTTGCCACAGATAGGCCCTCTTGCATTGAACCCACTGAAGCGGATAAATCAACGCTATTCCCCACTATCCTCCCAAGCACGAAAAGAAGCAGATGGCTGGAAAGGCGGAGGCTTGCTTGACCACGGCTATGATTTAGGCACTCTGTGGGAATAGGAGCTGTCAGCGAGTTGACCACTAGGTGTCACTAGGGCCCAATTCAATGCATCTAGCGGACCCAGTCATTATCGATCGAGCAGCGATCATAATAGATTTCCTGTGAATCCAGGTAAAAAAGGCACTGGTAAAAAAGGCACCGGTAAAAAAGGCACGGTAAAAAGGCACTGGTAAAAAAGGCACCGGTAAAAAAGGCACTGGTAAAAAAGGCACATAAAAATCACCGGGTAGGTAAAAAAGGCACACTTGTCAGAAAATTGCAGGAGGGTGGAATAGGGAATATCATGTTTCATTTATGGCAGATTTCTGTAAACTTCACATGCGAATAAGGAAAAAGGAACATTCGAATAAGGGAAAAGGACAAAGGAGCTAACTTCAGATTCGAATAAGGAAAAACGCGAATAAGGAAAAAGGAAAAAGGAGCCAAGATCACATGCGAATAAGGAAAAAGGAAAAAGGAGCCAACTTCACATTCGAATAAGGAAAAAGGAAAAAGGAAAAAGGAGCCAAGTTCACGCACCCTTTTTTACCAGTGCCTTTTTTACCGTACACCATTTCCTGTACATTTGGTCCGCTAAGACTGTGCTGCCATCATCTGTTAGCAATATGCGCGGCTGACTGCTCCTATTCATCGTTTTGCGGCGATGGCCGTTTTATCAAATACATGTGGGTCCAAAAACGCAAGGTTGCTACTTGTACTATGTTAGTACAATTAAGTATAGCAATAGATGTATTGCAATGCGGCAAATAGCTCAACTTTCACAAGCGGTGCTCACAAACAAATCTCTGGTGAAGTACGTCATGTACGTTATATATGCCAGCATCTAGTGAATTTCGACGAAATACGGTACTTCGATAAATGTTGTAGAATGCCAAAAATTAGACTTTTATGAATAAGCCCAATGCCAGTCTTTCCACAGAGGGTATTACCGAAAATATAGATCCTATCTATTTTCGGTATTACCCATATAATAATCGGACATGATTGGATTTTCTGGGCATGTTCGTCCGTCTGAAGTAAAATTAATGTGAAGGTCCAGCGACCTTGTGCTCACCCGGGTGTAAGCAGGCTATCAGGGGAAATGAATGACAAAGTAATGTGAAGTTGAAATCTTCCGGGTCACGTTGGCATAGATCTACACATACATGTTGAGCGGTCAGTATGTATCTTCTAGAACAAATTCAGGTTTTAGAACTTTCTAGACCTTGCTAATGTTATTGAGGTCGGCCTACTGACAAAAGTCAATTTTTAAGATGGATGATTGGCCGCCATATTTGAAGCCCAACTGGGCGAAAAACACACGCACCCAAGGTTTGGTAGGCCTATCTAGATATACTAGTTCATATACTTCTATACATGTATCTGGCCATGCGGCGCAGGTAGCCTACAGCTTTATTTCGAATCCCTCTTTTTCAGATGCCGAGGTGATTGTTCCTGGCTATGGAAAAGTCACGTTAGACGTTGGGTTCGGAGGGGCGTTTTATGCAGTCGTCCCAGTATCCAGATTTGATCTGGACCTCGACACGGCGCCCATACCTGAACTCGTCAAAGTCGGAATGGCAGTCAAGGGTAACTGAATATCAGGAAGAAAGGGAACAGTAGGCCTACCACCGTACTTATTAAACGGACTTCATTCTTGTCGAAAATGTGCAACCTTAGGACGACTACTGGAACCGAATTTAGACCACATCACAATCAATAGGCGGCTGGGACACCTTTTACCACTAGAGGGTGGCCCAAAGAACTGGAGCGGCATTCTTCAAGTTCACCTCTGTTACTCTCAGCGACTGCGACAGCCTACCAATAACTCATGAAGTATGGTGTCTTTTATATTCAGATGCTGCCCGCCAACAACTGAAAGTGAAGCACCCGTTCCTCCCCGACCTTGAATACATTTACGGCACAATCCTAACTGATGGCAACGACCAGTACTCCGACGTCCCAACAAAAAACGTTACAATCTTTGCTGAAAAGCAGGTAAGAAAGAACGATACCACCGGCTCTTGGCAAAAAGGCGGTTCATAAGAAGACCGGAATACACCGAAATCCGCCGGAATACTGCCGAAAACACGATACAAATGGCTTAATTTCACTCTTATGTTGTACCTATGATATTTGTTACATGATACGAGGCAGAAGAGGGCAAGATCAGCCTCAAAAAAGGCGGTCCGACGGAGGTTTTACTGCATGCATACCATCCGTCTTTTTCAGGTCGACAGAGCACCAACAGGATCTGGTGTTACAGCACGACTAGCCCTTCAATATCGAAAAGGCCAGATTGGAGTGAATCAAAAGCGAAAATTTGTGAGCATCATCGGATCTGTCTTCGAGGGCAAGGTGGTTGAAGAAAAGCAGTATGGGGAACACACTAATGCCGTTGTGGTCGAAGTATCGGGGGCAGCCTACTACACTGGAACAAGCACATTCATTGTCGAGGCTGGGGATGACCTTGGGGAAGGATTCCTGCCAAGGATGTAAGAAAAGACGCATCTCAAGCAGCCTTGATGCAACAGTACAATCGTCCAGGATAACTCCGCACTCTGGAGCTGAGACATTTGTCTCGAGTGGTTACCTTAATTTTACTCAGGGCAGACGTTAGATGCGAAGAACATGAGAATGAACACCAAAGAACGAGCCTTTACAGAAAATCGACACCATCACCGTGCAGAGTTGTATTTTGCCAAGTTGAATACAGTGGTGGTGGTCCATGTATACATTCTTTCAAATGTGATAAACAACATTATCTGATTGTAGAATATACATGTATTACAAAGTTTATTGTTGTCTGTTTCAAAGTGACGTAAGAAACATACAAAAGAGGCGGACTAGAAAAAGGCAGCTTATTTAGAAAGCTAAGGCCCGTACGTATTTTAAAATGCTCCTCACTCAGCGTAAAGGGGTTCCTCAAGACTATTGTTCTCCATAGCCTTGGAGGATCCTTGAGGAGCATTCTAAAATACGGGCCTACCTTAAGTATTTACACACTCAGGTCGTCGGCTATCGACTTCATTCAATCTTAAAGATAATGCATCACGACTTCATTGTTTACATTCAATGTTTGTAAACATGGATGTTTACATCATGTTATTTGGACTTTTTGGGACATGCCAACCCACCAAATTGAATACTTTTGGTGTCAAAAGAATTTTTAGAGGGGCACGCCACCAACAAATTACTCATAAGACAATAAAACACTAGACATACACAAACAAAATGTAAATAAACAATGATTGTCGTGGCCCGCGAAAATACCCATGGTACATTATATCTTTAAACCTACATGTACAGCATAGAAAATATTCATTTCATTCTGCTCTTTGAACCCCTAGGAACCGTCCTAAAGGTTGACTTCATTGTATTCTGCACATGATCGTTCTCAAAGCTGTCTCATGTTACATGTCTAATCATAATGACAACAGATGCTAGGCCTACAGTTACATTACAAAAAAATTGATTAGGCCTAAACCTAGCTTGGTTCTTGAGACTTTCGTCTGACTATCAGATTCATCATCACATTCGGATCAAGGTCCTTCGGACCTTAATCCTGAGATAGCATAGCAATACAGGCCATATGTCATTATGAAACTCAGTCTGCATAAATATATATATAAATAATAATCAAAATGTTACTCCACACTGCATAGAAATAAGCCAGTATCATGTACAATGTACAACACTACATGAAGTATAAAAATTGTAGTACCGGTATATAAATTGACTGAAGCGACACTCCTAAATATTTGGAGTGCTATTGCAGTTTGTTCATTACTGATATACGGGGCTGCACTCTACTCACAGAGAAATGCAAGTTGAAGACATAAGCACCTCTACACTGACTGACAACATCACTGTATGTGCTAGGACTGGAATTGTGGTGAAGGAAGCCTTAATCAGGCGCGGATCCAGAGGGGGAGTTTTGGGGGTCGTGACCCCCCCTACTCGCCACCACCAATTGTTTTTTTCCTCAATAATTTGCGGCAATCAGCAAAAAAACGCAAGAATAAAGCTTCTGTTTTGATACTGAGATGCCAGGAAATCGTGTCTACGGCCTTCTAGATTTCAAAGTTTTCTGGGGGAGGCGCGGGTATCTTTGACGCCCCCTGCAACCCGCCCTCGGCTGCCCTGACCCCCTCTGCCAAAAATCCTGGATCCGCACCTGTTAATCCGTAAACTAGTAGCTTCAGATTGAGAAGGAGACTGGTTCCCTGTCATTCTTCAACACAGAAATGGATCAAGAAACCTTTTGACTTGTGGATCAGCAACTGGTTATTAAAATGTCTTTGTGGAGGAAATGAGTAAAAATCCGAAGAATGAGATCACAGAGTTGACAATGAGGAAGTACAGTGATTGTGATGCCTGCCACTGAGTTCATTTTTAATGAGGAGGAACTCAATCCCACCACACCACTCCACCAAACCTCAAATCTCTGCTCCCAAAAATGACATCTAAGAGTCCTCAGAAGATTGACGGAATATTAGATGCCTGAATACTCCCCACTGTTTTGGGCAACGCTGCTCAGAAGCCTTTGTCTTTCCCTGCTCATACTCTTCAGGAAGTTCTCTTGTTTGTTGTATTTGATTAAACGGGCCAATGAGAAGATGAACATGAGACAAGCCAGCAAACCCATGATGACCAGGAACCAAACTGAAAACCAAAAATATCTTTAGAAGTATGACTTTTGTCATGAGAGTCATGTGGACGGACCAACAAATACTGCAAATACATTCATGAACAGAGCAATGTCCATGGCAGTACTCTTGTTGCATTTATTTTCATAACACACGGACTGTAAAGATATCAACTGATTTAATAAACTACATGTATTTCCTACCGATAGTCATCCGAAAAAAATCAAGTTTATCTGGGTAATAGTTGATTGGAAAATATACTCTGACAAGAGTACACATCTGCAAACTGCCACCTACAATGTATTCTAAGTACAGTACATTGGTACCACCGTAATAGAAGTTTTTGCCATGTGCGTCAAAGAGTCAGGGCCCAACATTTCAATAGGTGTATACGGTACACTAACCTGGGCCATTCCAAATTCCACAAAGAAATCTCCAGTATCAATGTTGTCGCCGACATTTAATGGGATTATATCTGCATCTTCACACCTTGAACAAATAGAGTTAAAAATCATTGGTGGGTGGAGTAAGTGTGGAATGATGGCCTCTGTGCAATTAATTACCAATTAATAATACGACCAACAGTATGATCTTTAACCGACTACCACATAGGTTTTAGAAGAGTCAACTATAAGGGGGAGGGCTACAAATGACTTGTGCCAATGTTTCTTGATCCTTTGATTTACCTTAATGTCTGTGGTGGTTGTGTTAGCACACTACACCACTGATTGAAACCTGCACTCAGACTACAGCCAGATATCAGGGTCATGAGGGCAAAAACAAAGGTTACTACCATCTTGATGAATGCAGACAACCATGGCCTGGAAATCAATGAGTAAGTACATGTAGCTTATATATTCAATTTTCCTTGGATGTTGGAGCAGTCACCTTCTTCATTATAAATCCTATAGCACACAGCATGTTTTCAGGTTGCCGTTATCTGCCAATCTGGATCATGAAATTCCGATACCGAGATGTAGGCCTACCGGGTAGGCCTAGGCCCTACTGCAGCAGCAGCTAAGGATGCAGTGATGTGTGACGAATTGTGATGCTTTTGGAGGGGGGATAAATGGGCCCGGGCAGGAGGGGCTGGGGGCACTCCCCAGAACAACAAATTGGCTGAAAAAACTGACTGGTTGTGTTGCCAAAAATTTGTTTCGCTGCTAATTGGTGTGGGCCAGGGGGGGGGGGGATCACCCCACCTCACTCCAGGCAGGGGATAAATGCCCCATCCATCATCTCCATCCCCCCCCCCCCCTTGCTTGATGATTGTAGGCCTCAACCTATATTAGGCCTAGTAGGCCATGTAGGCTAAGGCCTACCGGTACGCACAGGCCTGTGGCCTGTGGATGGAACTACACATAAACAGTATCCTGAAAAACTTACAGATCATTCCCTTGGACCAGATATATGGACATCAGCACCATGTAGCCGAAGGAAAAGAGCATGGACATCACTCCCAGAAAAATGGAGAAGTTACAGTAACCCTGAGAGCCCCAGTGAACATCCAGTGTGAACTGAGGCGACGTCCTGTTGTTGATCCATTGTCCAGTGGAATACAACAAGCACTTGCCTTCAAATTGATGAATGTTTACACTCAAAGGAATGAAGATGAAAAACGAAAATATAAATGCAAGAAGAAGTGCTGCTACTTGGGCTAATATGCCAATATTTCCTATCCCCATTTTCAGTGTTCAGACATGTCATTCGTTCGAAAAAAACCAGGAAGTCATTAGGCCTATCAGATTCAAAGGCAGATCATTTTCATGATTTTTGACATGTTTACGAAAACCTAGTCTGGCTCATCCAGCCGCTGTAGTCAGGTGGTGAATATGGGAAGGATATTGCGAAGCAACATTGCGCATTGCGAAACAAAACAGCAGGCTGCGCGAGACTAAGAAACCCCACAAGCAGAGTTCGATTGGTTACTCTCGGGCCGAGTAAGAGTAGAGTTGCATGACATCAAATTTGATGTACGCATGCCGAGTAGGAGTTCCGCCCGAACTGCAACTCCAGTTCCTCGAGTTGTTGAAAGACATGAAAGAGCGTCCGCTCATATCACGGTGTACAATTAGACTTCTATAGAGGCTATGCACTGACGTCATCAAATGACGTCATCAATGGGTATGACGCCACGTGTTGGATGGAAAATGGACGGAGCACGTGGTCAGATGCACTGCGTCAGCATGTCACAACGTTCCATCCAACATGGCATCACCTCGCTGATGACGTCACGTGCATAGCCTCTATAGTTCTAACCAAAGAAACGAGCAAATCCAAAATGCTCGTTTCTTTGGTTCTATAAATGTACCTCGCTACTTCGCTACTTTAATAGCCCGGCCGCGTATTTCGAAAAGCGTAACGTTAGGCGTGTTTAGGCCAAAATATGAAAATTTTGGGAAGACTTTTCTCGTCCATCAGGCATCGCACTTCAGTGGTTTCTTTTCATTTGTGTAAGCCAGAACATCGTGGAGGCGTCACCTTGCGGAGGCAACCTGAACAACAGGGCACAAGCCTCCAAAAAACCTGGTGACGCTGCGTCGGTTTGTGACCCTGACGAACAACAGTCAAATCCGCCATTTTGCGTAGGGTTATGTGATGCGTCGCGCCTCACAGCGCCGGTGTGGAAAGCGTTCGTGAATGTGGCTTTATTGAGCATGCGCGACGGTCGCTCAGAAATTTACTCCGGGGAGGCCCAGGCAAGTAAACGAACACGCTAAATGAATTATCAATTTGCAAATAATAAAATAAAAGCACTGAAACACTTCCAGATTGTGATAAATATTCACTCGAAAGATAGATTGAACACAATACTTTCGAAATAGCTGCATCCGCCCTTCTTATAATCATAATAATCGATAAAAAGTGCAAATGTAGTTCATTTCGTCATTTCGTTTCGTATTTCGTTTCGATTTCGTTTCGTACTTTAGTAGTACCCACTACACAACGACAAAATGGCAGTCGGTTTTGCGGAAAATATCATTTTTGGCGCATTATTGTCCATGTTGTTAATTTCCCCTTGTTTGAGCGATCATAACGAGATAGGTATGTATTGTTTTGATGGACTACGTGTCGATGTATGCTGCAAATGTTGTAAAGACATCTAGGTTAGGCCTAGGCCTAGACCTTTTAGGCCCCCTGCCCTGCCATGCCTGCCTGCCGGTGCTGTCCACCAACGTCATTGCCAATGCCATTGCCAATGGAATGGAATGCAATGGCATCCATCCATCCATCATGTCCATGACCATGTGGTGATCATCATCGTCATTTAGGCCTACTAGGCTACCGGTACATGTTGTTTAGTTAGGCTAGGCATTTTATTTGTAGGCATGGTGGTAGGCCTAGGCCTAGCCTAGGCCCTATAGGCCCTATCATTGGCATCAATCACTAAAACATCGGCCATCATTCATCAATATCATCATGTTCATGGCTGATTTTGTCCATGCCCATGTTATCAGTTATGTAGGGCCTACTGATCATGGCCATGTAGCCAAGGTAAGTCCATGCACAGGCCTCTGGAGAGTTGGTCACAGTGGAGTATTCCGCGTAAAATCGGGGGAAAGTGAGCAGACAATGGCCAAATCTATACTATATTATATATTTATATAATATAGTATAGATTTGGCCATTGTCTGCTCACTTTCCCCCGATTTTACGCGGAATACTCCACTGACCAACTCTCCAGAGGCCTGTGGTCCATGACATGATGATGCAGATCAATCATGCATGTCATGGACATATGGACATGCCTAGTCTGGCCCTGCCCTCGGGTCCTAGGTAGGGCCTAGGCCTACAATACATCATGTACATTTGTATTTTGCTAAAGTTGAATAGGCCTAGGCCTAGGCATACACTACAGTGGTGATCATTCAGTTCATGATTTTGCAGGGCCGTAGCTTGGTCCTGGCATCTCTGGGTTGGGTTGCACAAAACTCATGTTAAGCGCTAACTTTTATGTTAAATGCCGTAAAAAGACAAGGGATTTTTATGTCATCTAACATAAAGTTAGCACTAACACCAAGTTAGCGCTATCGTGAGTTTTGTGCA